>PVLD010017049.1:0-43122 GCA_004027595.1 Dinomys branickii
ATTCGAAGATATCAATGGATAAAGCAACAACTACTGTTGAGACCATATCACCTTGTCTATAGATTAGTTGTGATTGTACTATTTTCTATGATAATTGGTGTCTGTTTGTCAATATGTTTTTGTACTTTTATGTTTCTAAAATTAAAAAAAAAAAAAGAACAAAAACCAAACTGCATGGAAAACACTTCAAAGAGTCAACAACTGGAATTTCATCTTATTGAAAAGGTTTTGCATATAAAAAGAAATCACCAACAGGTTGAAAAAAAACCCCACAAATTGGGAAAAAATTTTAGCTAACTGTTCCTCAAAGAACTCCTGTCTAGAACATATAAAGAATTTTTAAAAATCAGGCCCCCAAAATTAAAAGGCCCAATCCAAAAATGGGCATCTGAGATTAATAATACTTCTCTGATAATGAAATACAAATGGCAAATAAATACATGAAGAAGTGTTCAATATCAATAGTCATTTGAGAAATGCAAATTAAAACAACACTGAGATTTCATCTCACCCCAGAAAGAGTGGCTATCATCAAGAAATCAACCAATAACAAATGCTGAAGGGGCTGTGGGGAAGAAAGAACACATTTCTACTATTGGTGGGAGTGTAGACTGGTGCAAGCACTGTGGAGATCAGTCTGTAGATTCTTCATTAAACTAGGATTAGAGTTCTCATTCAATCCAGCTGTTCCCCTCCTGGGTATTTTTCCAGAAGAACTGAAACATCATACCACAGTGATATATATGCCCATCCATGTTTATAGCAGCACAGTTTGTAATAGCTAAATCTTGGAAACAACCCAAATGTCCATCTACTGAGGAATGGATAAAAAAGATGTGGTATATTTTTTACAATGGAGTATTACTCAGCTAGCTATAAAGAAAGATAAATTAGAGGCTTTTATAGGTAAATGGATGCAACTTGAGACCATACTCATAAGTGAAATAAATCAGACTCACATGTGTAAACATCATATTGCCTTCCTAGTATAAGAACCTGAAAGAGTAAATAAAATCTGAAAGGTACAATAGATATTGTGAAAGAGAAAAGAAACTGCTCATATAGGAAAGAACAACTAGGATGAGAGAAAATAAATAAAAAGAAAGAAGGAATGGAACATATAGGTATATTTATATATACAAGATACCTAAGATAATTGTACTACTAATTTCTATTGGTTTATTGAAAGGAACAGTAAATATATAATTGTTTGATCAATATTACATGCCTATACCCAGTTACTTGAGTAACTACTGTGAAGATAGCAGTATGTAATATAACAAGTACTGTTAATTTCCTATCACCTTGTTTTGTAATTCTGTATCATTTTTATTGTTTTTATGGTGTTTTGTTTATGCCTTTATTTTTCTTATTCTGTTTTTGATGTTTTCTCTTTAAAATTAAAAAAATATATATGTATATACAAGGATAGCTGGGATAAGTGTATTGCTGATGCCTACTGGTTTACTGAAAAGAAAAGTTAATGCTTAAAATTTTTATTCTCTTGGCCAATTTTACATGCTTATGTCTGGTAACCAGGACAACTAATTTGAAGAGAACAACATGCAATATAATAACCATTGCTGAATTCCTACCATCTTGTTTAATGAAGCTCTGTATCATTTCTAATTTTTTTATTACTTGTTATTATCTTTAATGCTATGATCAATCTTGCATTCTTACATCTGGCAATCTGAGCAACTTCACTGAAGATAACAATATGTAATATAACAACCATGGTCAATTCCTATCATCTTGTTTTGAAATCCTACATTGTTTTTACTGTTTTTGTATTGTTTTGTTTTTTCTTCATTGTTGTTATTTTGTTATTGTTGTTTTCTCTTTAAAATAAAAAAAAAGTATCTTAATCAGTAGTTCTCTAGCTTCTTTGGTACATTCTCCCTGCCAAGCCTTGAGGAGGGGATCAGGAGTCCCCTGAGGGTTTATCTCAACTGAAAGGCAAACCCCTCCTCACTGCTGTTCCATCTCTGGGTTCTCACACCGGGGTCCACTCCATTTCCTCCTCTAGAAGGGTCCAGCTGCAGTCTCCCCAGCCTTCTCTCAGCAGGACTCTGTCTCCAGGGCCTTAGAACCTACCTCTTATGTTAAGACAATTGATTGTTTCTATCTCCCACAAGATGGTTCCATCCTTAAGGGCAGAGACTATAGTTTTTTCAAGATTTATGCACAGCCTGGAATGAAGACAGACTCGAGATTTATTGATAAAGCCAGACATGGTGGTTTTATTGATAAAGCCAGACGTGGTAGTCTATAATCCTGGCACTCTGGGAGACTGAGGCAGAAGAATCACAAATTCAATCCAGCTTGGGTGACTTAGCCATTTAACAAGACTCTGTCTCAAAAGAAAAGATAAAAGGCCTGGGAATGTAGCTCAGTGCTGGTGAAAGAGAGAAATACAGGGAGAAAAAAGGGAAAGGAGGGAAGGATCATTTTCTACTTTTACTATGGGGGGCCAATTTGTTTCATTTCAATGTCGGTCAATTTTTATTTTTATTTTATTTCTTTATGTTTTGCTGTTCTTGACCACCACTTTTCTTTTTCACTACAGAGGCACTGGCACTCTCGCTGAGGTCTGCCCGCTCAGCCAGTCTCTCAACAATAACGGTAGCCAGTTACTGAGCTTGTGTAAGATATTATGTGTACCCCTTATGTGTACTCAATTCATCTCGGTCCTCAGTCCTCGGTCCTCAGTCCTGTCACATAAGTGTTCTCCCCACTTGGTACACAGGAAATATGAGGCAGGCAAAGAAGGCAGCTGAGCTTTGAGCCGGAGATTATCTGATAGCACAGTCACTGCTCACAGACCCTGCACTCGGCTAACCATTTCACTCCACTACCCACGTCTCACCTGCCTGACGGCTGCCCATGCTCTGTCCCATGCTTTCCTCCCAGATTTAGAGTACATACAAGGAAGCACAAGATATGTGTTGGATTCTTCTATTTACCAGTGGGCAGAATAATGCAATGGTACCCTTCAAATTTGCCTCCAGAGAAACTAATGAGTTTTCAAAGCATGTTTTTATTGTTTATTTTCTGTATCATTATGAATTCACAGATTTTTATGCATTCATCCAGCTTGAGGGCGCTGCGGTCATTAGTTATTGACCAATGGATGGGTGTTCATGTTTTCCCATCTTTGGTCACCCTTTCCATGGACCCTGGAGTCCTTTTGGAAGGACCTAGGCATACTCTGGTCTCTCTTCAGATCAAAGAAATCTTTTGCCTTTTTTTGGAAGGACCTAGGGTTGTGGGTGGCTTCCTTGCTTTCAGGTTGAGCAAGACAACTCCAGCTCATCTTAGACATTTCCCTCCCCAAACTGGAATCAAAGAAGGCCTGATCCCTTTAGTAAGAAAAGAGCTGTAGAACACAGGGGTGGGAATAGCCATTGTTACTGGGCTGTTCTTCCTTCTATGTCTTTTCTGTGGGTAGAGGTGTAAAATAACTAATTTTCAAGTGAGATAATAAATCATTAATTTTCACTGATATTGTCAATTCCTTTTTCTTTTACCTTTAAGGCTGCACATCTTCGGGGCTAACATTATTACTTATCTAAGTGATTTTATTTATTATATCATAACATGGACAGAAACTTCAAAGTCATAATCATAGTATTTATTTGCATTTTTTACTTCTTTTTAATTAGTCCTTATTTGTAGTACACAGTGTTTACATTCCTTGCGGGGAATTGTGCCATGTATACTGGTGTTATTACTAACAACAACACTACTGAACACAGTTTAAGATTGCATGTGTTTTTCTTTGTCCTCAGCATATGCCAGCAGAGAATATAAAATCAAAATACTTGATATGGGATCATTTGAAGTAACTTCATGACTGTGATTTGTTACTAAAACAGTAAGTAGTTCAGTTCACTGATTTCTGCTTTATATGTATTTTTAGAGATCATTTTGTTTTATTCTTTTGATTTACTATATATATATATATATATATATATATATATATATATATATATATCCCAACATTGCAACTATAAAACAAGGTATATTCAAAGAAGTCTAGAGTTCTTTTTTCCTCACTCCTATTCTCTTATTTATTTTTGTCTTTTTGAAACAGGGTCTCACTATGCAGCTCAGGCCAACCTTAAACTCACTTTGTAGTCCAGACTGGCCTGGAATAGCAGCAATCCTCCTGCCTCAGCCTCCTGAGTGCTGGGATTACAGGCATGTGCCACCATTCCTAGCCCTATTCTCTATCTGGTAACAGCTATAAATTTTAAATTAGTACTTGCTTTATTTTTCTGTTCTTCCTGTGTGAAAACATTAGCAAACATGCATATTTACACATACATGTAAGACAATGCATATATTCACCTATATTTTTGAACAAATTCCCCATACCCATAAATGGAAGTTAGATAAGAGAGACAAAGAACTGCTGTGTTCAAACTGACTTCATGGACTGCTAAGTGTTCCCACTGTCATCACAGGCTGTGAGGTCCCATGGGATGGAGGAGGGCTCAAGTGGGGAGGCCAAGCGAGGGGACCCTTGGGCTCTCCTTCCACTCTAGCTGCAGCAGCCCCAATTCTGTTCTGCATCTTTAACATACACAGCAAACTGGGTCTCACAGGTGGTTTTCATTACTAAAAGAAAAGTACAGAGAGAAAATGACCATAAGTCAATTATCAACGCACACCTGATGCTGGAAGGGGCTGCTGGGAGACCACTTGCTTCCTGTTGACTTCACAATGGCAGCAGAGTCTTGCTGTCTGGGACTGCCTAGACCTGAGTCCCAAGAAAACCCTGTAGGAAAGAAGAGGAGCACCTCATCCATTCAACAGGAGAGGACCTGAGAAATCATTTTGTCCACACCTTCATCTAAGGGAATCCCTTATGCACATTTACAAACTGTCTTTAGCTCTGATTAAGGGGACAAGAAAATGCAAAGGAAATTGAAGAGGCTTCTAGAGATCAAAGAAAACTTGTTTTGTTGTAGTATATAAAATTAAAAGTGCTTTCTAGAGATGTGTTAAAAATCACCTCAAGAGTTGGTAGCCAGATGGAAGATCGTGAGGATGAATTGCCTTTGCTCTTTGCTATATTCTACTTTTACCGCTTGGTACAACAACTCTTGCTCATGCAACTGAGCTGAGAGTTTACACAAACCACATACACACATAGGTGTTTGCCATGTACATTCCAGGCCAGTCAGAACCCGACATCAATATTGCCCTAGTTCATGGCACAATTCTCAGTTCACAGTAGGTGCTCAGTAGAGACTTTTGGAACGGATGAATGAATGAAAGTAAGTATTGTATCCCAAGGAACCAAAAGGATAGGAGTCTGAAACTTGGTTCATCTCTGTAAAAAGCTGTCAGCCTCTAGACTGGTGACAGAAGTGGTGTCAAAGTAGCATTCTGTACGGTTCGTGTTTTCTCCCTGTGTCCCATGAATGTGTGTCCCCTCATGCTTTGAATCTGATGTGTAGCTAGGGAACTGGCACAGCTGTAAGAAAGCCCTTTATGAGGTCATCATTCCACACTTACCACATGTCCCCAGATGGACACATGTAAAACCCTTGAGGAGCCATGCCTCATGTTGCAGCCCCTCTTTTAAAAAGTATCATCATCAGAAGTCAGTTTGATAGCATCAGGAGGAAGCAATGCCTCCAGTATCTGAAAACCCTGAAGTCACTGCGATATGATGGGTTTCAGACTGTATACTTTGGGGAAACTAATATCCCAGAAAGTCTGATCACTGGGGAAGATTTTGGTAACGACTATTTCCTGAAAAGTCCAACTTGGTGTGTAGTACATGCTGGCAGCAGTCAAGGATGGGTGCCTTGGAAATACCGGATGTTCCTGAGAGATGAGCTGTGTATCAAGCAAGAAGACAAGCTCTTCTTTGAGTTCTGTGATATAGTGAAGAAGGCTTATGGGAAATGTGCCATCGTGGTCAAAGGGAGAAGAGATGAGACGAGACCCAAGGAAGACAGAGAGGCCGAGGCCCAGCCCTATGCCCCAACCATCATTAACCTAACAAGCATTGTGTGTTGCCCGGAGGTGGCCAAATTCTATGGCCATGAGCTCCTCTTTCTGCCTTCCCCTTATAATTATCTGAATCCTTTAGACTCTGCTTGGTCCTCCCTGAAATGGTTTATCATCAATAACAGGAGAGAATTTTGTTCGCATTCCATTGACAATGTCTATTCCTACCAGTATATATTTTTCAGTGATTTAATTGGCAAAGGGATTGAGAGGATAAACTTAAGCAAATGGAAAACAATAGTTAAAAAAGTACAGAGATGGGAAAATTATTATCTTGGGAGATTTTCTTAAGAGCAAGTCCTCCAACAAACAGTGAAACTCTTCTATATGGATGACCTTTACCAAAATCTTTGTTAAGATTCGATCACTGCTACCAAAGATTGCAACCTTACAGGGATGCTGTGGCAGCTGAGAGGTTCCAAAGGACGTTAATAAAGTGCTGAGTTTACTGGAAGTTTCATTAAAACTTGTTGGTAAATTAGGGGTCTCAACTCTTGTTAAGGGCACTTAGAGAGCAAAAGCGGTGGGAGGTTCGAGGCCTTGTACAAAGTAGGCAGGTCTTGGGTTAGGTGAGTAGAGTAAGGACTGTGGGGTAAAAATTAAAGTTTGAGGGGGAAAAAGGAGAACAAGTGTGTGGTTGCAAAACAGGCAAAATTGAATAGTATACTAATTAGTTTCAGCCCAACAAAATAATCTACCAGGAAGCAGTTCGCCATTGTCCAAATGGTGGAGAAGCAAGATACTTCCTACTGTTATTCCTCCCTACAAGCAAGGTGCTGGAGGGTGAACAAGAGGCATCTGAGGAAGTGTAACTCCATCAAGGCAGGTTGGTGGTCCCAACAAGGGAGCTGGGGAGACACGGCAGTGATGGTTCCAGCGGGACCTGGGTGAATAGATGGCATGAATGGGGGTCTGTGACCCCCTTACCCAACTCCAAGAATCCCAACAAGATTAGTCTGTCATGGAGCTTCCTCCCAGGACCCTGCAGCTGAGCTGCCTGCAGCTGGTACAACACCACCCTCTTCCAGTTTAGGGCACCTGCTGTTGGGGGTTATAAGGATTTGTGGTGATATTTTTCACATTTGTAGATAAAAGCCTGACCTCTATCAAAGATAAAATTTGCTCTCACTTACATATCTTCAGGCAGTAATTTTCCACTTGCAGCAATTATCCTGAAATCTATAAAAAATAATATGTGAATGAGGAGGGCTGTGGAGCAGGGGGTATATGGGAACTCTGTACTTTTTGTTCACTTTTTCTGTGACCCTAAAAATAGTTAAAAACTAAAGTCTACTTTAAAATGATGTAAGCACCAGTCCATTTTAATTGTTGACTTGACTGTTGGAGAGGGACTGGACCACGCTCTGCTCCTCAGGAGATTAACCCGCTGATGGTCATAGCTGGAGTGATGTTAGGCGGTGGGGTCCGTTGGAGGTGGATCATTGGGCCTGTGCGTTTGGAAGATACATCTTTTGCTCTTCCTGCAGCTTCCTGGCTATGCTGCAGTGAGCAGCTTTGCTCCACCATGCCCCGCTGCCATGATGCTCCTGTCTTGGAGCTGGCTCAACCTTCTGAATCTATCAAGCCAAACTGAGCTTCTCCTCCTTTCAGTGGTGGGTGGTGGGTATTCTGCATCAGCAATGGGAAAACTGCCTAATACAATTTAGGAAGATTTCTCCCCGACTTCCAACAGGCTAAACTACATCTAATATATTTGAGGCTGCGTTCCAGATAGTGAAGTGCAGAAGGCGCTGTATTCTTTGCTTGTCTTCTTTCCCTCCTGTGTTTCCCTGTATTTTTCAGAAAGACTTTGTCAGCTGAAAAATGTTTTTTAATAAATGCTTTTCAGCAAGTAAGTGGTAGATTTCTGCAGCCTTTTGTCATTGTTAAAAAAGGAATCCAAGTATGTATTTCATCTGGGAATGAATCACACTGAAGACAGCCAACCACTCAGAAGTACCAAGTTTCCATTTTTTGCAGATTCTGCTTTACAGCCAATTGTGCTGTACCAGTTTCTTGTGGGTATTATAACAAAGTACCATAAACTTGGTGGCTGAAAAGAACAAAAGTTTATTTTCCCTCTGTTCTGGGATCCAGAAATCAGAAATGAATTCCACTGAACCAAAATTGAAGTGTTGGCAGGCTTTGCTTCCTCCAGAGGTCTAGGGAAGAATTTGTTCCTTGCCTTTGGTGACTGCCTGCATTCCTTGGCTTGTGACCCCATCCCTACCTCTCCTTCTTTATCAAATCTCTATTTTCCTCTTACAAGGACACTAATAACTGTATTCAGGGCTCGCCTGGAGAATTCAGAATCATCTTCAAACGTCAATGTTCTTATCTTGGTAACCTATGGAAAGACTCCTTTTACAAATAAGATAACACTCAGGCTCTTGAGACTAGGATTTGGATCATTTTAGGGACCATTATTCAGCCAACCACAACTGCTGAAAAAAATCTTCTGCCTACTGAAATAGTGCTTCTCCCACTAGCAATTAACTTGGTGAGACAGCCCTTATCATATAGTATATTTGTGTGATCTTTTTCTCTTTCATATATATTTTAAGATTTAAGTTCCTTGAGACCAAGTAATAGTATTGTTGTGATTTGGATTAAAAGTGTTCCCCCAAAGGCTCATATATTCAGAAGTGGGGCTTTTAGAAGGTGATTAGATCATGCGGAACTAACCTCATCAATTAATACATTGTTAACTTCATAGCTGAGTGTGCTGTTAGGAGAGAATGGTGTCCCTAGCCCCACAGTCATTCATTCTCTCTATCCCCCTCTCCCTTTCCACCCCGCTCTCCCTTTGTATTCTGCTTTCTTTCTTCTCAGCTGTCATGAAATGAGTAACTATGCTCCACCGCACCATTCTGCCATGATATTTCTCCTTGGGTCCAGTCAACCATAGACTGAACCCTCTGACACAATGAGCCAAATAACCCATTATTTCAGTTGTACATGTCTGCTATTCTTCCCATCAACAGACCTCTGACTCACAGTGTGTAAACGCTCTTGGTCAATTCAATGTGCTATAGCTGTACAGACCCAAGCACAAATGGCCTGAGTTTGGGAATAGGAGTGGAGTTTGTTCCTACTACACACTTACTGCACACCCACACAAGTGATGGGATAATAAGCACTACCAGCTATACGTGGTGTATACAGTAAGACAGGGCATGAGGGCTTCCTGCTAGGAAGCCTTGGAGTCTGATCCTGACACTCCTATTAGTTCTTGTGTATGTGTCTAGGTAGACCAGTTACTCATTGAACTGAATGAGTTAACCTACTTAATCCTCACAACAGAGTAGAATGTAGAAATTACTATTGTCTACATTTTATAAATGAAGAAACCCAAGGTCCAGACAGAATATATAACTTGCTGCTGTGCAGACAGTGCTAAGATGCCAACCCAGAGTTTGTGGTCAGCCATTATCAAGCCACCTCTCTAACCAATGAGCAGCTCATTCAAATTCTGACAAGCCTGGAGGCTGGGGATATAGCTCAGTGGAATAAGTGCCTGCCTGGCAAGTGCAAGGTCCTGAGTTTGATCCCCGGTACTGCCAGAAAATCAAATTCTGACAAGCCTAAGCAAGTGCTATCATTTTCCCCATTGTACAGATGAGGAAACAGATGTGGGAAGTCACCAGAGCTATTGGATGCTAAAGCCCTTGTTCCCAGCCACCGTGCTCAGCTTGGTTATCAAGTCTAGCTTTCCCATATTTATATGACATAAATCAAACCAGACAGCATCTGAAAAAAAGGTCATCTACATCTGGGCATCATAACAAAAACGTATTCCAGTGCAAAATTGAGGGCAAAGTAGAATAACCTTTTAAAGTAGTATTGTTTTGAAGAAAAATAATTGAATGTTTTTAGGTTACCAGATGAACAAGATAAACCAAACAGGAGCTATTTTTGTTTGCAAACCAAGACAATTTAATAAAATGAGTTGAGATGTCTATTCCTTTGAGGGCTTGTTTCATCATTAAGCAAGCAAGCAGAGGAAAGAGAACATCAAAATATCCAGAGAGATCAAAAGGGATACATTTAATGTGCAATTTGGTTATATAAGACTGTATTCATAATTAAGATGTTGCTTTATTCCAAGCCTGAAAACTTCCAACAGAAAGTAAAAGAAATTACACTTGGCTTTGGGAATCCAGGGAACCTAGGTGGAATCTCAAGTTTGCAGTTTACCACCTATGAGACTTTGGGTAAGTTGCTTTACTTCCCTGACATCCAATTAACTTATTAGTAAAATACAGATGTCATACATGACAAGCCACTACATTGTGTCTTGCACCTACTAAGTGCCAAAAAAAGCTAAAGCTCCATTATCAGAGTCCAGGCTGAGGTCAAACCAAATGTGTCTACAATTAGATCTAATGTCACTGGCCTCGTTTCCTTTTTCACCCTTTGAGGTAAATCTCTGCTGCTTTTTATCACTGGGATGCAAGAGGAGGCACATCTTAAGACACTCTGATCAAAGGAAACTGTTCTCTGGCATTTCTTTTAAGAGCATCTGCAATAGGTTAGGGAATTAATAATAAGAGGTTTCTTCTGGTGGGAACAGGACGGGCAGCCCAGAATCTCTTTGGGAAGAGCCATGTTTACGCCCTGTGTGAAATTAACATGGGTGCCAATGCACAGCGATGCTGGGTGAGCCACACATCTGCAGACAAGATGGCATGGAGTTTCTGAGGTCAGTGGCTCACGAACATCCCATCATCCATGGCCTTTGCCACCACCACCATCTACATCCCCACTCACTTCAGTGGACCAAGGTGATTCCCAAGGAGGCGCATATTGGAAAACACTGCTGTCCCTGGAACAAGAGAAACAAAAGGAAATAAGCAAGTGGGGAGGTGCAGCCCTGCACGGCCAAGCAGGGGCTGAGCGGCCCGCCCAGGTGGTACACACCCTTTCCATGTGCAATTACGTCGCAGTCTTCTGTGGACTTCACCGCTGCAGCTACAGAAGGCAGGGCAATGACTATCAAGCTCATCCTACAAAGTCAAGGCTGGGACAGCAACTGACTCACTTAGATATACGCAACCAGTGACAGGAGGGTGAGGGCCAGAGTCCAAGTCTTCTTACAACCCACTGATCTGCCTGCCGTTGCCCAGTGGGAGTGGAGGTGCACACGTGTGTGCGTGCACACACACACACCTGCACTAATGCATATTTGCCACTGTTTCTTTCTCACATCCCATCGGTTCCTCCGTTTACCAGCCTGGCCTCGGTCCCTATGTGTCACTAACGCTGTCTGGGGAAAGCTTTGTGACCCAGTCCTGGAAATACAGGGACTCACGCCCATCTTCCCTTCCTTAGCTCACACCCGAGAGCACAGCGGTGAAAGTACAGAGCCCCAAGTACAGAGTGAAGAGTGCAACTAGATCCCCAGGCCTAACTCCTGTCTTGGTCTCCCGCCCCCTGGGGAACTTAAGGGCGATGAACCACCACACTCTGCCTGTGGTTTCCTGATTTGTGAAAAGTAGATGATGTTAATGCTTCCCTGCCGGGAGGCTGCCACAAAGTAACAGATGTAAATAATGCTTGTGGAAGCGTTAGGACTGAATGAATGCAGGGACTCCGACCCATCACCTCATCTCTTCAGGTGGCTTTTCCCCGGCTTGGCTCTGGCTTCTGGCTGGCTCACTTTTAAACTGAAGGATGCATCTCAAAAGGAGGCCAGGGAGCACACCCAGGAATCACCCAGATGGCAAACCACGAATCCGTGGACCTAACGTCATCATGTGGGCGGTGCCCCGGTGCGGGGCTGTTGGCCACCACACTGACATGTGGGTGTGAGATCTCAGGGCTAGCCGGCTTGTGTCTCTTGCCCGAAGGTATCTCTGCTGCCAACATCTAATGTTCCTTTCAGCAACGAATGTGCTGCAAGCTTGAAAATCAAAGAGATGTGTTAGCAATCTGTGAGAAGATTAAGTGGGATCTGCTGGGGGGGCGGTCCTGGTGACCTGTCATGGGCAGTGAGCTGGGATTTTAGCTTATGCTCCTTGTGACAGTTTCATCTACCCAGGCACAGACTTATCTTTCTTAGGTGTTTTCAATTACGATCTTGACAGCTAGCTGTGGTGTACACTGGGGCTCCTGGCTGTTGGTTTTAACTCACCTACAAGCAGTACTTACTTCCAACCAATTCTTTAAAATCATGCTACAAATCTCCCAACCTCAATCACCTGCACAGTGTTGAGAACAGTGTCTCCAATTAGTGATTAGTCATCTCCCCCTAGTGGTACAAGGATGTATAGAAAAGGTAACAGAAAACCCCAAGCCCTGTTTACAGAAAACCCGAGGGTATGGTTAGTGTTTTAGCTCAACACTTGGGTCATCTTCTACCAATTTGTCCCAGATGGCCAGATGTTCCACCAAAATTCTATAGTTGAGTTTTAAGTCCCAAAGCTTAGAAAATCGCCCATGTTTAAAATAAGAAGAAATATTCCCCAGTCAGACTTTCATTCTACCAAAAACCAACAGACTGTCTCAGATTTGGAGGCACACTGGAGGGTACATATGGGGAGAAATGGTGCCCAGCAGTCTCGAGCAGAAACCAGGCATTCTGGGAGCAGTCAGTGCCCTCGCCCTCAAGAGTGGGCAGCGAGCCAAGCCCTGGAGCAGCCTGGGTGGAAACACCTGGCAGGCTGCTGCAGAGGGGCCGACTGGCATGAGGGAGGCACAGCAAGGGTCAGTTCTAGGTTCCCCCTGGGCATACCATGGCATCTCTGTTCACCATCCAGCAGCTCCCAGGCCACAGCAGGGCTGGTCAGAATGCAGTGACCTGGGTTCCCGAGCAAAGGCTGAAGCAGCCCGTACAGGGGGCTGGGGTATGCGCTTACAGGAATGTCCCTCATGGTTACCTTGACATTTGCAGCTTTTAGGCTCTGGGTCCAATCCACACTTACAACTTCAATCCTATGTGAATTTTTTCCTGTTCTCTAAATGCTGATTATGACCATCCAGTCGTCACAGTCAACTTGAAAAAAGAAATATAATTCCCTTTGCTTCTGTTCTACCCAACTGGGTGGGGCAGACACCTGTTAACATACACTCACACAGCTGTCCCGGGGCCACCGGCAAAGAGCCCCAGCGACCCCAGCGCTCACAGCTGTGGTTACTGCACCCTTAGTCCTCACCTGCTTGGGTAGCTTGAGAACCTAAACCTTTTAGTTTTCCTTTTTGAGACACAGTCTTTCTATGTAGTCCAGGGTGGCCTTGAACTAACGGCAGTCCTCCTGCCTCAGCCTCCTGGTGAGGGGATTACAAAAGTGGGCCACATGCCTGGCTACCAAACTCTCCACTAGGTGCTCAGTAAAAAGCGCACCATTCTTCTTAAGTCTGCTCTTCCTTCATCCAACTAGTAAGGCGGGGTGTACACCCTAGGGCTCGTGTTCCCTCAGCACAGGAGACAGGAAGTAAATTCTTCCAGTTCAGTAGCCATGAGGGCAGAGACTTCTGACCCTGCAATGCCTCCCCTCGGCGTTTCCCCACAGGTGGCTTCCACAGCTGCCTCCATCCCCACACTGAAAACACAGTCGTGATGAAGGCAAGCTGCACTGGCAGGGGTGTGCGGGAGGCAGCATGGGGTGACAGCGATCTGGCCCAGGGCTCCACTGTTAGGAACCTCCCCCAGTGGCAGGGGCGGCAGTGGACCAGCGCCTGAACCTGTGACCCACCGCTGGGAAATGCCGTGTGTGTAAGAGAGACAGGCAGCCCGACACACACACTCTAACTCATTCCAAGGGTCAGAGAACAGACTTATTTACAAAGGTATTTATTTTACTAAACAAAATACTGGTTCTTTTAAAAGTATCTAAGAATTCACATTAAGTTAAAGCTATAGGTTAGGAGTCTGTCTTCTGACATATGATTCAGTAATTCTTTCTTCTCTTTCTTCTCAGCTGGAGTCCACCCAGGCTGACATTTAATAGGCAAAATCTAGAAAGAAAAACAAAAGGAATAGCTGGAAAAGTTTGATAAAATAGTAGCAAATAGACTAGGTGTGGCAGCATATACCTCTAATGCCAAACATTCAGGAGGCTGAGGCAGGGGGACTGCCACAAGTTCAAGGCTAGCTTGGGTTACATAATGAGTTTGAGGCCAGCCTGAACCACATAGTGAAACCCTGTCTCAAACAACCAACCACCCAAACAAACAAACAAACAGTAGCCAATGTCTTAGTTGCTTAACATGAACCCTGTGTTTGAGTGTTGAGACCGAACAACAGGAAACCACCCAAGTTTATCAATCAATGAAAGTGTTTTTAGAAGCACAACTTTTCTACCACCTGGAAACTCTTCCCGTGTGAAGCAGGGCTCCAGTTTCCTGGGAGGAGGGCAACTACCGTAGTCAGTTCTAAGCTCAGCTATGCAAGAAGCCACCTTACGCCACTGATTCTGTCTCTGGACATCGGCAGGAGGGAAGAGGCACTTACGATCTCACACCCAATCCTCCCATCTTCTTGGTTTAACTCGCAGAATGATCACTCTGACTGGAACATCAATCGATCACCAGCATTTCAATGACACCTGCGTCCCTGCCCTCATCAACCTCCCAGCACCTCCTCTACCCTCACTGCTGAGTTTCAGTCAGTAAAACAGTTTCAGAAGGGCCAGATCCCATGGCAGTAACTGCTTGTGGCTGGTAAAAGAGCACAGCTCACTGAGGACCAGCACGCAGCGGCAGGCACCGGAGGGGCAGTGACAGAGAGCGCAGGCTCTGTCAGAGGACGCTGCAGCTCAGGGCTGGGCAGAGACTCCGTGTGCTCGACTTGGCTGCCATTCTTGGTTCTGCTCTTTGCCACTGCTGTGTCAGCCACTCTTTCACCAGGACACAAAGCAGACTGAATGACACAGCAGGGAGGGACGTGCTCAGCAAAACACCCATCATTCATGAGCCTGGGCACTGTGCAGGACGTGTGGGACCTCATGGTGGGTGGAGCTTTGGAGTCAGGGGCCCAGTGTTTCCCACAGGGACCTGCTGCAGAAGGGCCTATTTAAGACTCACCCAGGTGGTTTTAAAAGAACAGGTGCCCAGACCCAACTGTGTATGCATTGGCCTCTCCTGAGCCTGGAGCATGGGACGCTGTGTTTTTTGAAAGCACCCCAGGCAATTGTGACCCTTAGCCAGGTTTCAGAACCACTAATCTGGGGCTTCCTGCCCACCGCATCTGAATCCTCTCTTTTTCGGGGAAGCACAGAGTTCACACTGATAACTGGAGACACGACACGGACACACCAGAATCAAGGAAACGGCGCGCATGTTAAGTGTGCAACAGGGCCTTAGGCATAGCTCCCCAGAGTCTGAGGCTTGGAGCCCACAGCGTGCTCTGGACCTTGTGTGAACAGAGTCAGGCACTGGTTACACGGGTGCAGGGGCAGCTAGGCTAGGTGCTAATGAGTCACTATGGCTCAGGAACAGCCCGCAGGAGCACAGGCGTGGGCAGGAGGCAGCAGATGAGGTCTGGGTTAAGGACAGATCAGGAAGGGATTTGTTGGCTCTGTCAAAGAAACAAACTGTGCCCTTAACCTTGGAGTTCATGAGGCCACCTCCTCCGTCCCCGCCCACATCACTGGTCTGCCCACAGCCCTGGGTGCAGTTAGTAGCGGCAGTTAGTGGGGAGGAGGTCACCGCTGTCGTTATCTGCTCCAGAACCCTGAGACCCATCCTGTGAAGAACCTCTGCCCATCAGCGCAGAGAGGTCAAAGTCTGCACACTGCAGCAGAGCAGTCAGGGCCCCGAGCCCCACTGTGAGCACAGGGGGCCATGTGCCCTGACCCCAGGGAGCTTCCCCCACCTCTGCTGATCAGCCAGCCCCAACGCACCGGACGGCTCGCATTTGTGACGCCTGAGGATCTTCCAATTCCCTTCAGTTATCTTTCTTCTCTGACTGCTGCTTGTTTTCGGCCCCCAGTTTTTGCTGTTTTGTTTCCAGTCTCTTCCTTTGGTACATTTTCACTCCAGCAAATGCCAGGCAGAGAATCAGCGTTTTGGCTGCCAAGATATACAGCAGCAGGGGCACATGATCAAGGACCTTAAAGAAAAGAGGAATCACAGTGTGGAGTGCTCTATCAGTGAGACAACACGTTTCTTCATGGTCCTTCACTGTATAAATATTTACTGAGCACCTACTAGGTCACAAGACAAAGCTAGGTGCTGGGGCTGCACCTGGGGCCAAGCAGACATCACCACCCCCCTGTTCATCAGCACCCCCCTTGGCTCCTGGCTCTACAGAAAGAAACCGCATCAACTCCAGACAACTTGTCTTTCACAACTTAATGAGATTCATCGGCCATGAGCCAGCGCTTGGCTTCCAGGCAGCGGTGAGGGCCGGTGAGAGGAGCTGCACCTAGGAGGCTCCTGCCACTTACCCTGTGTGGCCTCGTCCCTGCGCAGTGGGGCTGGACCAGGCCTCCCTTTCCAGTACACTGCCTCTTTCTCTTGGTTCCAGAGTCTCATTAGCAGTAGCAGTGGCGGTAAAACAAAATACAGTAAAACTCAAAAACCCTTTCATTCAAGGGTTAAAACTTAACCCTTATGAACTGTCCCTGTAGTTTCCTATTGGAGGAAAAATTTTAACCCACTGCCTAAAAGTCTGTAGAATAACACTTTCTTTTCTGTCTTTTTGAGACAAGGTCTCACTGTGCAGTTCAGGCTGGCTTTGTATCCAAGGCTGGCCTTAAAAATCACAATAATCCTCCTGCCTCAGCCTCCTGAGTACTGGGATTACAGGCATGTGCCACCATGCCCGGTTGAATAACACTTTCCATAGTAGCCAGTTTTATTATGAACTTCTAGATATCACAACAGTATCTCAAAGCAAATATTGGTCTGGTTTCATAAACGTGGTCTGAATTATAATGATGGGCTTTTGTGTGATTACAATTCTTCCCCAAATAAAGTGAAAAGATGTGTTTTATTGAGTGATCACTATTTTCGAGGACCGGGAAGGCCGATGAAACCATTAGGTTCAGTTGCCTAGCATCACTTGTCATATGTAATACAGGGAGGACGTTGGGGCCTTGCTCTGTTTGCCTAAGGTCAGTCCGAAACTCCTCAGTGAAGGCATGAGCTGACACAAACGCTCATGTAACCGGAGGGCTGAAAAAGATGTGGATGCTCTGTTCTACCACCTCATTTTTCTTCCCCCGCATGGTACCAGGAATTGAATCTGTAGCATTCACACTGAGTTATATCCCTACCCCTTTTTATTTTTATTTTTATTTTGAGACAGGGTCACCCTAAGTCACTTAGCTGCCCACAGTGGCCTCAAGCATGCCATCCTCCTGCCTCAGCCTCCCACAGAGCTGGGTTACAGGCATGTGTCTCCACACCCAGCTCTGCCTCATTTCTCAAACAAGAACAGTAAGGCTCCTGGAGGTCGAGAGCCCCACCCATGTTACAGGGCTCATCCATGATGCTGCCAGAGTTGTAGTGGGTCAGTCTAGCCCTTAGCAGGCTCCTTCCCACTGATTTTGGAGTTTTAGTGAAATGGAGGCAACAGGACCCCAATCTACAAAAACAAGATGTTCTTCCTATACTCTTATCTACATTCATTATGATTCAGACTTAGAAGTGGATTTCACATCAGAGACAGTATCAGAACTGCCAGATATTGGGAAGGTCCTGTGCTCTCGGTGAGGCAAGGTCTGACCAGCTCTGACTGCTCCAGAGCTGGACTCTTTACCACGGCAATACCTGCTAACACAGATCATGCTCTTCCTCCCCTGTCCTTCTTACAATTATGCAAATCAGCAACGCTTGGCTCCTGAATTTACCAAAGGCAGCTGAAACGTGATACCTCTGAAATTTATGTGCGGCTACCTGAGAAAGGTTGCAATGTGAAATAGTAAGGATAAAACCAATGTAATGGGGCAGGGAGACCCCAAATAATCACACTGCTTCAATTTAACTAAAATAGTAAGAACATTTAGTAGCTAGGGAAGTTTTCAATCACTAAATCATTGTAATAGTAAAGAATAAACACACTATATGGACTTAAATTTATCACTGAAAACAGTATAAAAGTACTGGTTTGGCTACCAGATTCCCTGTTCCCCAGACCTGTGGCTAACCTCCCCCGCCTAATAAGCCTCTTTCCTTCTGATTTCTTGACGGTTCACATTACAGAGGTGAGGGTCCGACTCCAGGCATACAAACCAGTAAGAGGAGCATGTGTGATGTTTACTGGGCACTCCAGGACGGCTGAAGCACCGTCTCTTCTCTTTCAGGTTTCCACATCTCTGTAGATGAGTCGCTGAGGACCTAGCAGGAAAACCCACAGCTCTTGATGACCTACATCTAAAACTTAGCTATAGCAGCTGCAAGAACAAACTGTCCCAAGCAGAAGTTAGAAAGCCCATTGAAAGGATACGTATCACCTAAGGTACTCAGGCAAGTGGTTTCGATATTTACTTCCTTTCATAGGAAGCAGAGAGGAGAGCAAAAGGCAGAAGTTTCAAGACTGAGTGAAAGGCAGCAAAGGTCAAGAGCGCTAAAGGGCCCGGCAGAGAGCTCTGGGCTCCTTTCCTGTCCTTGGCCAGAGTACTGAGCTGCAGCTGCGTCCAGACTCCTGACTTCCTTCTACCAAACCTCTTTCATCTCTCAAAACATACAGACCTTCAGGCAGGAACATGACTCTCCATGGTATGGGCCAGATCAATGTCATTTTAAAAAACAAAACCCTAATACCTATAAAATGGGAATGGCTAGCTTTTTAAATACTGAGGTCACATTTGCTGCTATCACACAAGTAGCACTGACTGTTACTGCCAGCCAAGGACTCTGCTCTGAGTTTCAAATGGTTCTTCCTGGGCTGGGGGGATCCTGGCCAGATCTTCATGCAATAAGCAGCCTTTTGGGTATTCTGAACAAAGAAATGCTTATAATCATAGAAACAAAAATACAGTAAGGTCCTACAGTTGATAAACACAGCACACTCTCATATATATGGAAAAAATGCTAGAAGAAACACCACCAAGCTTGTTAACAGTAGCCGTCTCTGGATAGTGACGTGATGCATGATTTCTGTTTGATCTTATACTTAGCAAGGTGGTTACAACAAACATTTCTTCCCGTAGTGCTGCTCTCTTGGCCAACCACCTGACACTACTGGCTTCTGCCATTCAAACTGTCTTCTCTTTCCCCTCTGTCAAAGTGTGCTTATCCATGGCCCTCTGAATGCAAACACCCAGGGGCTACTCTCTGGTTGCCTGTGCACTTGTTTCCCCACCAACTAAACCTAACACTTTACAGGAGCCACTTGCGTTTATTCCCCAGCCAGTTCAACTGCACTTGACGCTACATTAGGTAATTTACTTATGACTGAGAAAGAACATTGTTTCCATGAAAAGTAAGTTGAACGTTTGGAAAGACTTAAATTTGAAGAAGAAGAAGAAAAAAGCTATTGCAAGACAACTATAAAAGATTAGGGAGGAAGGTCATAAAAATCTGGAAAGTATTACATGCAGATTGTTCCATAAGATCTAGAGATCTCTGTCTTAGTCAATCCGCATTATCATAACATAGTACCGTAACTGGCTCATAATCAGTAGACATTTATTTTGCAAAGTTCTGGAGGCTGGGAGTCTGAGACACAGCAGGTGTGAGTATAGGGTGCAGACACCTATACTCACACCGCCAAACAAGGGCGGAAGAGAAGCTCTGTGGGGTCTCAGACATAACTGCACTAATCCCATTCCTGCGGGCTTTGTCCTCTGATCTGATCAGCTCTACCAGGTTCCACGTCCAAATCCATCACATTGGGATAAGGGTTGTCACCTATACACTTTGGGGGACACAAACATTCGCTCATTACACTGCTTTAAAGAAACCATAATGTGAAACTTTAAAGGTATGCTTTTTGCAAGAAGAGACCAATCTGAAGTTAGTGGATATACATTCAAAGAAAGGCCTGGCCTTCCAGAAGTCTGGGGAATATATGTACATTAATGGTTTTCAACTTAAAAAATGAAACATAAAATACACTATGCTTTCACCTTTTTCTTTGTTAATTAATCTGCTTCTACAGACCTGCTAGTCTGTGGTGTGGAAGCTGAATGTCCCCTACAGGTCCCACGTGGTCCTCAGGGCGGGGCTCTCAGGAGATGCTGCAGACCTTGAAGAGATGGGGCCTAGTAGGAAGTTCAGGCTCCTGGGGGAATGACCTTGAAAAGGATTGTGGGATCCTAGTCTGTCCACTTCCACTTCTTTGCTCCACCATGTGCTCCCTGCACTGCCACTGGGCACCACCCCTATAAGACCAAAGCAACAACTGCACCATCATAGACCAGAACCTCCAGAACTATGAGCTTAATAAAATCCTTTTTCTTATAAGGAAATTATCTTAGATATTTCATTACAGTGGCCAAAAGCTGATCAATACAAGAAGAAAAAACCAAATCATCACTGTTAAAACTTTTCTCACCTTCCAGTTCATGATGTACAAACCGAGGGTTCACTTGTGATCAATGTTGCCCACCCCCAGAGAGGTTCATGAGAGGGAGCTGCGACCAGGTCCTCAAGAGCTCCAAGGTCTGCTCTAGCGGGGGAAAACAGAAACAAGTCAATTTGGGGTGTCCAGGGCAGGTCCTGAGGAAGATGTGTCTTTGATGGAGACAGGCATAGGAGAGGAGAAAGCAGGCTCTGCAGAGAGGCAGGGGATGTGTCTTCAACAAGGTGACCCAGGTCACCCCAAAGGGCTGGGTGAGACTCTCGCTGAGCAGACAGTGCTCCTCAGAAGCTCCCTGCAGCCTCCAGCTGCACCTGAAGGCTATGTGCTCCTCTCCACTCATCTGTGAACCTGAGAGCCCACACCCAGAAGTCACTCCTCCATCTCCTGCCCTAAACATGAGCAGGTGTAGAGATGAGTGTCTTTCTGTTTCTCAGGACCTCTGTTAACTGATCTAATCTTCCCTATTTTAAAAGTTATCGGGTGGGAAGGGAGTAAATGATAGAGAAAAAAATTATCCTAAGAAAACAACTCCTATCTAAAATTCCCTCTAAAGAACGACAGAGACCCAGGGGAAGGTAAGGCCGGAGGTGACAGGCAGTGACATAGCCAGAGCATAGGACTTGCCCTGCGGCCTCCTACGTTACTACTCTTAGAATACGACACATTCCAGGGAGCCAGGAAACAAGCTCTGTATGAAAAAACTGCACTCTGGTAGGTGACTTCCGTCTGAGCCCTCGGGGCCATCGTACATGCAGAAAGGAGGTGTCAAACAGATGAGCTCCAGGGTCCGTTTTTTTCTGAAATTTAACGACTTGTAGCATAATAATCACTGCTTAACTTTATTGTACCAGGCTACACTAACATACAGTGATGAATGAATTCATGTAGTCTTCATAACAGCCTATGAGATATGATTTATTATCTCTACTTGATAGGTGAGGAAAGAAAGTTTAAATAATGTATCCAGGGTCTCCCTGGTAGGACTGTGACTCTGCTCCATCCCATCTGGCTCCAGAACTTTATCCTTGGTGCTATCCTAATCCAGGCAGAGAGCTCTGCATGCAAATGGAGATGCTTGTCTTTTAATGTACTTAATAGCAGAATTAAGAAAAGCAGCAGAAATTTTCACAGGCCTTTAGACAGAGGATAAAATGAACTTCAGGGAAGAAGTTTGAATTACAAAAGCATCTAAATATCAAAAGTTCCTACCTCATTCATTCAAGGTTATAGTGTCTTGAAATTCAGTTAACAGTTGGCACAAGATAATCAAGTTTTCCGTGTGACTTCTGCAAAGTCAGATAAGCTGATAGGAATTTAAAACACAGCACTGTTTAATGTGTTGACTGTGATTAAATGGGCACATTAACTTCACATATAAATGGCCCACTTGCTAAGTAGCACCAGATTGTGACCTACACGGAAGAAATGTATCCCTAACATGTTATAACCTATAGCTAGAACTCTAACTTTGACCAGTCTCTAATAATGTTACGGACTGGCCATATTATACATTAAAATGAAATGTTTCTAAGGTCTTTTCAATTTTACTTTTACAAGCCTTGCTTTGAATAGTATAAAGATACAGTAAGTTAGGTAGCTGTTTCCCACAAATTTTTTGAGGATAAAACAGATACCTTATGAATTGATGTACATACAGAATATTGCTTCCCAAGACCAAGGAAAACAAATAGGCCCACACAGCTTACAAGAGGAAATAAATGAAAAGACAAAAACCCAAAACAATCCAGGGGCCTGGTCCTCTGGCAGGGATGTATTACTTTTACTAGCAGCATGACCTTGGACAAAACACCTGGCCTCTCTAAGCCTCAACTCCCTCGCCTGTAAATTCTCCTTCACAAGCTGGACTCCAAATGCAAGGCACCATTTCCAGTACAGAAAGTATTAAATCAATGTCAACCATTACTGTTACGATAAATATCTCTCTTCCACTAATGGACACACTAAGCTTAAGGATGTAAACAGGTGACACTCAGGGCGAAAGGCAGTGATTGGAGGATAGCAGGGCATGAAATAAAGAACACAAATGAGCACAAGGAGAACTGGAGATATGGGCTCTCTTCCTCTTGGCATCACTGGCAAGGTATATGACCTGGGGTGAGTCCCTAACCCTTTGAACCAGGATTCTCATTTGTGAAATCACAATCGATATGGGCCATGGTGGCCCAGCCTGTAATCCAGCACTCTTGAGAGGCTGAGGGAGGGAGACTGCACGTTGGAGCCCAGCCTGGCCAACACAGCAACTTAGCAAGACCCTGTCTCACAATTTTAAAATAAAATAAAAAAGTACTTGGGGAAATAGCTCAACGAAAGACCCTGAATTCAATCCCCAGTACCAAAAACAACAAACCAGAATCCAAAGAATGATTCTGCAACTCTGAATTCATGACTCAGCATCCTCTGATTCCACAGAACCTGACTGCAAAAATATACTAGCAGCTGCTTCAACTTCATACTTTGAGTGATAAAGCTTATTTAAGAAAGAAACAGAAACTCAGTCTGCACTTGTAGTGGAAGGGGTGGAACGAGGGTTGGGGAGAAGAGGGCAAACCATTAGCCCCGGTCACAACTGGAATCACAACTTCTCTCCACTTCCCCTAAATTATATGCCCAAGTCGCCATTTTCATAGCACACTTCGGGCCTTCCAGAAATAAGAAAGCTAAAAATATCTGTAAGCTATTTGCTCTGATATCGTACGTAATACGATATTATGTACGTAATATTAGAAACAAGAGGCGGCTGGTATCCGAGGACTGAACTGCAAAAGCCGCCAAGATGGGGACAGTTTTCAGGAGCATGTATCTGCGACGGGCAGGGAATTGTAAACCTCCCCTAGAACCATCTAGTCTTACTTCCAACCTCAAATATAGCAAATGGCTCAGATACCATCCCACATATTTCAATTTTTTATTTCCTTTAAAAAAACTCTTGATTTTTTTCCTTTGCCAAGTTTTTCCTAGAAACAAAAGCTATTCACTTGTTTTAGCTAGGCCAGTTTAAAAAAATACGGACAACGTAGCATCAGCAAACTCGTTTCTTCTAGGCACAGCTGATAAACTGAGGGGTCAGTCTGTCTGCGGTGTAACCACCTCCAGCCGCTCATCAACCTCACCCTTTATCTCAATTTTCTGGTGTTCTTATTTCTAATCTTTTATCCTCTTCACCAATCGTTTGAACCAGGGATGAATTTGGGGAGGGTGTTGCTAGGTGGGGACCACCGGGTATCATTCCGCCCTCTCTTCGCTGCGCAGGAAACCAGACTCGTTGGATCTCGGTTGCTCGACTCCACAGCCCAACCTTTCCGGGATCTGCGGAAGAATGAGGGCCAGCGGTCTGCGCCTCTCTTCCTGCGCCCAAGTTGGGCAACATCTCGCTGGAGTAACAGGGCCCTGTGTGGGCCTCAGCTTCTCCTGGGGTAACTCCGCCCCTGACCCCTGACCCTGGGGGGCAGGCTCCGCCCCCGAACCCTGACACTCTGAAGCAACACGTGTCCCATTAAAATCCAGACAGGAGGGCCTGGGGCTGTCTTCGCACCCCCCCACCCTTCCACGCCACAAAGCTTCCAGAACATTCATTTGCCCCCAACGTCATCGAAAACCAACACCCTCTGGTCTCTAGCTCTGGCCCTACCCAGACCGCGCGCCGGATCCTGCGCAATCCGCGCTGTGGGGTGGGGCCATGGCGGCTGTCACCCTCGCGGTCCGCATCCCAGGACCAGCAGGCGTTTATCCCCGAGAGAAAAGCGAGAGCAGTGCTGCCCGCCGGATCCCCAGCGCCCCGAAGAATTTTCGAGTTTCGGCTAACGCGCCAACCAACCTGTAAACCACCCACACTTACAAGTGCCCAGTTGCGGAACTTTCAACACCCAGCCACCTCGCAAACCACGACTCCCACAATCCTACTGGGGAAACTACAAGTCCCGACATGCCGCTCCGTGCGCCTGCGCAGTGGATCCAGACAGCGGCACGTCGCTTAGCGCGCAGACGTAGTGGGTCCAGATAGCGCGCCCCGCGGCGGGCGGGTGGTGCAATTGTGGAAGACTTAGGCGAAAGGGGCGTTACTTGGTGCGTACGCTCCCGGGGTGTGGTGTAGGCTGCGCACCTTCATCCAGACGCTGGGGCATTTTCTTTCAAACTCGGGGGCATAATCTCATCCCGAACTCGCAGGAGGTGGAGGAGGACGGCCGCCAGAAGCGACGTTGCGGAGCCCACAGTCGTCCGCGGTCGCGCATTCCCAGGCAGCCTCTTCACTGCTGTGTATGCTTCCGGACACGCAGATCCCCGACCACCAGGTTTAGCGTTGGTCTTCTAATGACAAAATGCATGCGTGCATTTTCCTTGGGGTAACCGTAGGGCTCCCCAGTGCTAGCTTCCCAGAGTTCTGCATACAGTGAATGCCTAATGATCGCGCGCACAGCCAGGCACAAACTGAGCACCCAAATACTAGGGAAAGGGAAGAAATACAGTTGTCACTGCGCACTGGGCCCGCCTCTCTGAAGAGAAGGAAACTGAGGCCAGGGACTCAAATTGCAGAGGCCAAATGGTATTCGTACCCAGGAGATCGAACTCCACATGCCGTTATGGCTGCGTGTGGTGATCAAGTGCGAAATGTTAAGGAGAGAAGAGGGAAAAGTGAACTGAAGGGACGGGGGCGGCGTTTGGTTCTTTATAGAGAAAAAAGTAACAAAAATACCTTTGTCCTAAGCACTTTGAGACTGTTGCCTAATTTAAGTCAAAATAACAAGGCTGTAAAGGACATGTAATAACAACCATTTCAGAAACAAGGAAACGGAGACAAAGATCTATCCAGTTTTAAGGTAACACGTGCTGGAAGGAAGGCTTGAGTCTGGTAACCTGCTTCTAGAGTCTTACCAGATCAGCCCCTAAGGGTGGGTTCCTTTTTGATCAGGGCTCATTCAGGGTGGTATGGCCAGGTAGACTGAATTGGAATTTTCAAACCAATTTGGTGGTTGTTGATACTGGAGGGAGAAATTAGGGCAAATGGTTTCAACAACTGTATCCTGAACATGCTTGTGGGGAGGCAGCATTTCAGCCCAGCATAGCACAGGCCTGTAATCCCAGCTCCCTGGGAAGCTGAGGCTAGAGGATGGGATGTTCGAGTCCAGCATGGGCAACTGTCTTAGGGAGACTCAGTCTCAAAATTTAAAATAATAAAACTTTAAAAGGGGCTGGGAACGTAGCTCAGTGTGAAGGCACTGGGTTCAATCCCTCATACCAAAAAAAAGAAGCCTTTCATCTATTCCCCAAAAGTAAAGTTGACTGATAACCATTTCTGTTCTCACCTGTATATTCTTTGCTAATAATAAGCTATTCTTAGTTAGGAAAACCTTGATTTTTTTCCCCTTAGTTTGTTTTCCTGTGTCCAAGATATACAAAGCTGGACATGAAAGCAGTAAGGATAGACTAAAATCATAAGCTCTGCAATAGAAAAAAAGGGTGCATCATGAACTGAGCTCAACTTCCACTGGTGCAGAGGTGACTGGCAAGAACCAAGGCTGATGCAGAGTCAGGAAGTGGAAATTCATGAAAAGAAAGAAGGTGCTCCTTTGTCTTCTGGCTTTGTTGACTAGTGCTGTCTGCAGAAGACACAAACTTGCACGGCTGTAATGGGTGGCAGTGATGTAAGTTACAGCAAGACACACACCCAGCAGGGAGAGTTTTAATGTTTACATTTTGAACAGGACAAGATGTTTCTGGGTGGTAGAAAATTACATTTCAAAGGGAAAAAAAAAAGGATTTATAATGGCAAGCTTTCTCAGTTGCTCCTAGAGTGTTCAGGAACCTCTCTGCCTGGCACCAGGATTTTCTGGAACAGTCAGTTCTCCTGGCAGTGTTCATTTTTCTCAGCAGGTACTTTAGGGGGTTAGGATCACCCTAAGGATACAGCCTTGAGTTGTTAGAAATATGCCAGGGCTTGATTGAGTCTCTTAGTGTCGGGTGGTGGACAGATCATTTGAACCAAGTGTACAGTTTTTATAGGGCAAGATTGTGGTCTAGTTGAGGAGAGGGCTCAGAGATCCTGACTAGGATTTAGTCCAGAAGGGCCATTATCAGCTGGTGGAAACCTCAGCTCCCAGTGTGGACGGGACCTGAAACCTGGAATTGCTGGCTCTGTCGCTGCTCTGGGTTCTCTGAGATGCACGTGGCAGAGCGACAGCATTTCCGGTTTCTGATCTGAGGAAGGAGGCCTCTTCTTGCAGTTGGCATAGGAATAGCTTCCCCTAACACTAATATTTAATGCTTCTGTTAGCATAATTGCACTTTTGTTATAGGAAACAGATGCCTTATATCTGTCTCATTCTCCAATGTTAACCTTGTATGGTTTGAATATGGATTGTCCCCACCACAATCCCCAGTCTAATCATGTTGAGAGGTGGTGGGTCATAAGGGATTCACCTTCACAAAGGGGCTAATGGCATCTTGTGGGAGATTGTTTACCCTCATGGGAGCAGGTGAGGTCACCTCTGGTCTTTCTCCTCTTCTGCAAGCACCTGCTCGACCTTCACTTTCTGCCATGAGTTGAAACACAGGCCCTTAGCAGAAGCCAAGCAGATGCTGATACCAGTGTCTTGGGCTTCTCAGCCTCCCAAACCATGAACCAAAATAAATTGCTTCGTAGTCTCGGCTCTTCAGTTGTAGTAATAGAAAATTGACCGACGCGGTACAAGCACTCCTACAAGTGTGCTTAGAAAAAAAGCTCCTTTTTTGAATTTTGTCTTAGCACTCTGAGGCCCGAGGCCAGAGAGGTGGAGGAGATGGGCATAAAGCCTTGCATTGCTGAAATTCACTTAGACTGTCCTCCCCTCAGTGGCTCTGAAGGGGAGATCTCCACCTGAGTTACACCTGCCCTCTTGCCGCTTCGGCTCTGTCCCCTTGGTGTTGATCTGTGCCATGACCTATTCACGTTCTGTTCCGCACCTGTCTGGCTCTGTCCTGGCTGGGCCCCTACAGCGCGGCCTTCTCTAGTCCTCCTCCAGCCTTGTCTCGAGCACTTTTCTGTCCCGCTAGTCACTGGGACAGATACCTGACTCTCCCACTATAAAGGAACAGAGGATGGCTTGGGCTCCAGGTTTCAGTCCCAGGTCAGCGGGCTTCAAGGCAGAAAGGACAGAAAGCACTCAAATTACAAAATCAGGAAGCAGAAAGAAGGAAAGAGCCCGGAGTCAGACTCCACCCTTCCGGGTCATGGCCCCAGTGACCGCCTCCAACCAGGCCCCCCCTCTTAACAGCACCTTAGCTACTGGCTGAGCTCAACAGTAGGTGAATCCATAGGCTAAAGCACAACACTGCTGCAGTCCAGGCCAGTGACCTACGTAGACAAACAACCAATTGAAATAGTGAGTGAAATTTCTGTAAACTGCAGTTTCCTCATCCTCAAATGAAGGGGTCTTACAGGAATGGGGGTGGTCTCCAAGGAGTCTACTATCACGTACCCCACAGTGCAAAATATTTATTTTTTTAATTGACAGATAAAATTGCATGCATTTATTGTATGTAACATGATATTTTAAGTATACGTACATTGTGGAGTGTCCAAATCGAGCTAATTAACACAGGCATTACACTTCAAGTACACTGTAGTTGCCATTTTTATAGGGAGAACACTTAACATCCACTCTTCGCTCTTTTTTTTGAGACAGGGTCTTGTTCTGTACTTTATGATGACCTTGAACTCACTATATAGCCCTGGCTGGCCTAAACTTGTGGTGATCCTTCTGTCTCAGCCTCCCAAGTGTTTGGATTACTAGTTTGTATCACCACATCCAGCCTACTCTTAGCACTTCTGAAGAACACAGTGCACTGTTACTTTGGTCACCATGCTATACAATAGATCTCTTGAGTTGATTTCCCCAGTCAACTGAAATTTTGCATCTTTCGACCCATATCTCCCTAGTCCTTGCTCCTTACTATGGTACAAAATAGTCAGCAATTACTGTCTTACTGTCTAGCTTTTCAACAGACATCAGCAATTTAGACACTTTCAGTAACTTTAGTGGAAAATAAAACAACTGTACATAATATACAGTTGAATGAAAAGAATAAGTCATTTATAACCCATGTCCTAAATTTTTATCATTTTTCTTAAATAATGAGACCTTGTACAGCTTAATTTTCTGCAAAACTTTAAATGTTCATTTAAAATATGTTTCTGTCACACCAACTGTTTCTTAAAAATTGATTTTGCCGGTATGGATTATTTGCCCTTTGCAATGCTTTTTCTATCTTCAAACCTCCAAATAAATTAAATACCAGGAAACAATAAATGTAGCCTTGTGGTACTGTTCATTCATCACTTCAGACTGAGCTCATAAATTAATAAGAAATATTTCTGTGTCAATCCAGTGAGCAAGCAATCAATTTTGAACCTCAGCTTCGGAAAAATACATCTGAGTTTTTATAAATTGAATTTGTCACATCTAAGCTAATGTTTCATGAGAAAGAAGGCCCAGTGATTTGTAAATCTGTCCTTTCTCTTTCCACCTCCACTGCCGAGGCCCTTTGCTTTAAATTTGCTTTTATTTCCACTGCTGACATTGGTTTAAATGGCATTTACATTGCACAGAAAATAAAAGAGTACTTCAGCCCAAAATGTCACCCCAATAAGCAAATATAAATCACTACCATTGAAATGTCATCTGTCCCAGCTGGCCAGCTGCATAATGTTTGTGAAAATTCTCAAGGGAGAGTGAGGAGGAACTTACTCTCTTCCAAGCAATGACAGTGTGGATTTGCGTGGCCTGCGGGCATCCCACAGTACCTGGATGTCAGGTCTCAGCTCTGTACCTCTCTCCCTTATCAAGGAGACGTTTTGAACCCTGTCGCACCAGGATTCTCATGGATGGTGGCCTTTGACTCCTCCAGATGCAAAACTTGACTTTTGTACTTTTCCTGCCAGTCCTCCACAATGTACTGGTGGTAGGGGTCATGGGAATGTTCCCGTCTCTTAGATTTCACCGTGCTCACCAGGATAGCTACGACGATGAAGGAGAACATTCCAATCATCACCATGAGGTACAAGACGACGTAGTAAAAGTTCTCCGCATCCACTCTGGCTTGGAGGGCTGCCTGCTCCGTCGTCTCGTTCCCTCGCCAGCTGTCCATATAAGTCACAAAAATCCTCTTGAAGACATCTTCCAGGGTCTGTGTCAAATTGGGTAAAGTGATCATGTTTTCCTCCTGTTGAAATGCAAATAATAAGTTGATGAATGAGATTAAGATCATACATCCTTTGTACAGTTGGCTGGGGGGGCGGGGAGAGAAGCAGGGCATGGTCGTATTTCTTTTCACTCTGGCTGGTGACTGACTGCATATTTTGTTAGTCTTTAAACTGGTCAGATACATTTTACTCACTTTTTACATGCATGATCATGTTACAGAAAATTTTAATGGGGTACATAAATACATATATATATATATATAGGTAGATACATTTGTACATAAATATATTCATATGAAAATGGAGAAAAGACTGGTAGTAAATACCACAAAGCATTAGTGGTGGGTGGTATACTTACAGGTATATGTTTTTTATTCTTTAGGCTTTGCTCATGTTCCAAAGTTTCATCAGTAATCTTGCATTATTTTTGTTCTTAAAATGATCAGTAACCTCCCTGCAGCAAGCTCAATGCTGCATTCAGAACAAGTGTTCAACAAAATTAATCAGACGAAGCAAGGACTCACGTATGAGTTGTGGGGATTGAGACATGGCATCAAGGCCCAAGACGGCAGGAGACACTGACCCTTTCCAATTTGTTCCACTTCCTAGGTCCTGCTGCTTTCCACCAAGTGTCCTACAGAGATGCTACACAGCCATATTCTAAACACGCACTTTAGGTAACTGATATAAAGGAATAGCCTGAGCAGTCATCCTGTTTCTCAAACCCATCTCTCCTCTCCATCCCCACCCAGTCATCAACATCGTCCCTCCCCTGGGTGCTGCAAGGCAAAATAATACAGCTCTTCCTAAATTCGCCTCCTTGTAGCTCTCTCTCACCACAGCAATGGCTTCTTTCAAGAGGGACGTAAGATCATGCCATTTCCTTGCCGTTGAAACGATGCAATAGCCTCCTGTTGTTCTTAAAATAAAATCTTAGTTCCATAACAGGATTTGCCTGGCCTGACCTGAACTGGCTCCTGACCCATTTCCCAGACTTCCCTTCGCTGGAACAGTTTGGGTAGAGCTGACTTTTTCCTCCAACTCATTAAACTTGCTTATTCCAGGGCTTTTGCACCCTGTCTCCTCTCTCCCTGGGTTCTTCCCGCTGTGATCTTCCACCTGCTACCCTTTGTCCTTCAGGGCCCCTCTTAATTTTCACCCTCTCTTGAGCATGCGTCATTGATGTCCTTTATATGATATGACATTTCAGATCTCCTTATCTGGAAAATGAGCAAAAATAAACTTTCAGGTATTTATCCCCCAAAATATGTCTTCCCAAATTTTCCTCCTTAAAAATCACTGTAATAAGATATTTTTGTCCACCTAACAGTTTAAGTTCTGTTTTTCAAATAGCCCTAAGGTCCTTCCCTCTGTCCATCAGTAGGTTGGGGGAAAACTTAGCAAATAGATAAGACTGATACAAGGCACACACCAAACACATGTTCTACGCATTTAACGCAGATGTGCTCCCCTAGCCCCTTTTTCGTGGTACTGAGAATTGAGAGAACTCAGAACCTTTATTCTGAGCTACATTTCCAAAATTTAAAATTTTTCTTTTTCTTATTTTCTTTTTTGGAGATAGGGTCTTGCTCAAAATGCCACGTGAGCCTTTTGCCTTTTGGGTTTTTGTGTGTGTTTTTTTCCAACCCTTCTCTATGGCTTCATCCAATAAAGAATACTGGGACTTTTCTGCCTTGTCTATTTTCTCTGTGCTCTCTGAAGAGAACACAGCTTCCCATGGGGGAGCCAAGTTGGAAAAATGAGTAGCGCACAGAAACAACTAAAACGAGAGCCAGTAGAGCTACGTTTCCAAAACAAAGGCCTAGTGGTAGGATACAGAAGGATCCTTGGGGTGGGCATTGGGGAGGTTCCACGTGTGAAAAGGTCTTGAGCAACTAGGGTGCAGAGGAAACAACTGAGTTAGGGAAGAACGGGGCCCCATTTAGGCCAAGAGTTAGTCCCATTTCTTTCAGAGGTGCTGTCAATAGTAGAATTGCTCCAGGTGCTTTGGTTGTTGGAACTCTGGATGTACCAGGCAGTGAGATCCTGCTTTTGTGTCTAAGTCCCCAAAGGGATAGAGATCTACAAGCTGATGAATGCCCTGAACTCCCCTGTCCACCCCATCTCCCCAGTTCAAGCTGGGCATCCCTAATCTTAAAATCTGAAGTCTGAAATGCTCCAAAATTGGGAACTTGCTAATCACCAACATGAAGCCCACAAGTGGGAAAGTTCACACCTGAGTCCTGAGATGGGTCACAGTCAGAGATCCAAATGCACTGAAAATATTGTATACCATTCCATTCAGGCTATGTGTATAAGAAACATGAGTGAATTTCATGTATAATCTTAGGTCCCACCCCCAGGATACCTCATTATGCATATGCAAATGTTCAAATTTATTTTTAAAAATGGAAATTTGTTTTGTTTTGTTTTGTTTTTTTAAATGGAAATTTGAAACACTTCAGGTCCCAAGCATTTCAGATAAGAGGTCCTCAGCCTGTGTCTCTGAGGACTGGTTGCATCAGCTACTTCTTTAAGCAAAAGAAGTGAAAACCCACAAGGGAAGGGCAATAGGACAGGCCACATTCACTGTCTTCTTTCTGGGAGTGTTTCCATCAAGGTATCTCATCAGCTTTTCACCACATGGGAGAAATCAAGCAAGTACTTGACTTCTGTGTGGGAATGGGGCATAGCTGAGGGCTGGTACCCCAAGAGAAGCATTCAGATTCCAGATCTAAGATGGGAATGGGTCACCAAAAGTAAGCATGAGGAGGAGATGGAGCTGGAAGGACGGAGAAGAACTGTAAATTAATCTTGGTTTTCTGTATGCTTGTTCCCAGGTTACCCTGCATAGGAGAAGGAAATTCCCTTGTTTGTGCTGACTCTACGAGATATAGTTCATTTTCTACTATAGTTTTAGAAACTCAGGAAAGTCATAATTTTCTCCCCAGAACTTTATCTGACCTTCCCAGATCTAGCAGAGACTCCTTTTTTAAACTCTTTTTTTGCATACTACCATTTTTTAAAAAATCAGTTACCCATTTCTTGTGTTTTTATTCATGTGACATGCATAGAAAAAAAAACACTCTTCAAGATCAGAATTGCTACTCGCATTTTACAGAGGAGGAGACTGATATTTGTGGATAAAGTAAACCAAACTTAATGACTTGATCACTTGACCTGTCACAGGGCCAGAACTTATTCATTCACCTCTGAATCCCACAACTCTACCCAACAGATCTTTAGCAAATAGTTGGTGAGTGAAAGAGTAAAAAAGTGACTGATCCTCTCTCTGTGGAATTCAACTGGAAATCACCAGAACAATGATTCTAAACTCATTTGAGGGTATGTGCTATATGTGTCAGAGATGCTTTGAAAAGTAGAATAAAGTTATGTGAGTTTATTTTTTCCAGAGAAGTGTACAAATGCACATAGGAGGCTCTACATCAAATTTCGAGGTACTCCTGGGCCCCCTATTACTCTTCCAAACATCTCTTTAACAACACATCCTTGAGAGGAGAGACTTCATAGTGAATTCCCTGAAGTTACAAAGTAGGGCTTTATAAGAGTTGTCACCAAGGAATATTTATGGTGTGCCAAGGTCTTCATGTGTGGTGTATTAGTTCCATGTAGTCATTGTCACAGCCCAATGTATAGTGTACTATGAATCTAACATCTGAGGAATCTAGGCACCGAGGGACCAAGAGGTCAGCATACCACAGGAGTGAAGCTAAGATTTGAATTCAGTCCACAAGAGGTCAACCAAAGTCACTTGAATTGGTGTGGGTTTGAAGCCATGACAGCACTCACCAGTCTTTGATGTGGAGAAGCCAATGTGGCCATTTATTTGTCAAGCTCTTCTAACAAGGACACAGGCCTACTGCTAAGGAGGTCAGGAGTCCTTTTCGTTCACACGTAATCCCAGGGCTGCATAGGGCCTTTGGGATTAAATGCTTAAGTGCTGCCCTCTGTTCAGGCTAAAAATGTAGGCCCAAGGGGATTCGCTTTTTGAATACTGATGTGTGAGATGTGGCTTGGCTGGGCAGTCCACTGTCCATGCCTGGACCACAGGAAAAATCCAGCTCACAGTTGAATTTCACTGATAGACATTATGCCAAAATATATTCAAATGATGCAGGGGTTGACTGAAACTTTTGATTCCCAGAATAACTACTGAACTGATAGGTACTATTTTTAGTACACATACTTACCCTACCGTAAACACCACATAGATGTTTAATGTAGTTACCAAGACAACTATATTTGTGTTCTTTTTAATCCTATGAAATTTCTGTTTATGTAGGTTGAAATGGTCAAATATTGGCAATTTGATGCGATTCAGCTTAATGGGATCTACATTTCCAGTAAATGACTCTTGCTGAGTCATAGAACAGGGCAGATCGTAGAGATTACTGAGGTGGGCTTACTCTTTGGTCAGTATAGCCCAGAGATCTTAAATCACTCTTCCAAAATCTCTGGGCTCTTACATTGGCCGCAGCACCTGGCCTTGAACCTAAATGACTCAGGGCAGTGCTTGGTCCGCATTATGCCCTCGCAGAGGCCAATAACTCCTTGTTTCCATTGCTTAGGCTAGTTGTCTCAACTGGGCAAAAGGTAAAATACCATGGCCATGGCTGCAGCTTGCACACATCAGTTAGTTACGCTCTGTCTCCAGGATACAGAATGATCTCGATTCTAGCTCCCTGTCACAAATGTGTGACTTGGGCCAAGGGCAATCGGGGCACTGCAGGGAAACGAATGCTTGTTCAATCCCTAAGTGCATGATACTCTTCTCGAAAGAAGATGGATTATGGGTATTAAACAGAGCCCTCAAGTGGGCGCAAAGTATTTTGTTTTCATATCAAGAATAGAAAAATATATGATTACCTACATTTACCATGAGTCCCCATTTAAAACAAAAATTTTCAAAATCTTCATCCACAGCCAATTACTGAAGAAAAAAGAAAAACACAAGGAAGGAAGGAAGGGAAGGAAGGAAAAGAAGGGAAAAAAGGAAGAAGGATAAAGGGAAAAAAGGAGGGAGGATGGGCAGTCAGGCCAGGTTATATACCAAGAAAAAATTGCTCCTTTCAAATTTTTTGGAAAAGGAAAACAGATTACGTTAATTTCTCAAAAATAAAGAATTTGTAATAAAACATACCTATACAGCATGTGAGCAATATGAAATTCCTTTGCAAGGCCAGGCTGCTCTGAGCCTTCTTACTGGTATAGCAAGCTGTTTGGGTTTGTACATAAATCTCAGCCTCTTGAGCACCTCAACTTGTGACCAGCTAAGCCGTCACTAACTGCAGTGTGCAATCCTAGGCTTTTATGAACCCAAATGTTTAATCTAATCTTATGTGGAAAGTCAAATACTGGCTGGCAGTTGGGAATTTAACCTTCATGCCTCACAGGCTGTGCCTGTGTGGAGCCTGGCTTTGGGCAGAGTGGCACAAGCTCCTTCTTTGGGTCCCAAGATGCCAGCTCTACCCAGGGCACAGTGAGGGTCTCTTCCCAGTCTTAGTGGGCAGCACCATGCCCTGCTAGATACATACAGAAGAACAGGGTCCTAAAGCAGGGAGATGAGCACGGCCATCTCTAAGTTGTTTGTGTGGGTATGAAGAAGCCTGACATGATTCCAATGTAAGTGTCACCAATCTGAGGCTCTCCCTATAAGCTAAAGTTTTTAAGTATCCTTTTCTAGAATAATTTCTAAGTGACTTCATGACAACATTGTTGTCTTACAAAATAGAAATTGATCACAGAGGTACTATATGCAGCAAGTCCAACAGGTGATTTAAAGACTTAAAAAGAACTAAACAAACTCTAACCACAAAAAGATCCTTTTCTGTAGTGGTGGATTCCAGAGATTGGGCAGAGCACAGCTTTGTAAAAGTTGTCACCCATGAGTATTCATGGCATGTAGGGTCTTCTCCATGTGTTTATTGTATTAATTCCATGCTGTCATTATCACAATCTAATGCATACGGTATCATGAACCTGACATCTGTGGAATCCAGGCACAGAGGACTCAGGAGGTCAGGATGCCACAGAAGTGAAGCCAAAGTTTGAATTCAGCCCACAAAGGGTCAACCAAAGTCACCTGAGGGTCATGGCTAATCATTACTCTGTGACTTGTGGCTGTGAAAAAGGAAGGTTAACTTTGTTTTATAATTGTTTTTTGTTATTATATGGTTCCCTGAACAGTGTGATTTGACCCACAGTGGGTGGCAGAGGAAGGTGGCTGAGATTTTTAAAATCTTGACAAATTATTTTAAAGTTAGCATATGTGTTAAGTATGTTCTAATGAAAGACAGAGATATCTATAACTTTGCACCAGCTTCTCAGTACACCCCTCGTCCTTGTGGATTTGCTATCACTGGACAAGAGAAGGCAAACCCAGCCAGAAAGGAATGGTTTGATAGTCCAGTTGAGCTGAAGGTGCCTCCACATGGGTGGAAACATGATTGAGGCTTCCGCTGGGTGATTGTACCATCTGCTAGCAGAAAGAAGCAAGAGAAAGAAGCCAATCTCCCTAAGCTGCCCTTTCTGTCCAGTCTCGCTCTTGAATTCTGTACCAAAGGGAGGAAAATCAAAGCAGTGAGCAATTCCACACTTGGGCAATTGAAGGCAGAACCCGAAGGTGGTATCTCATGGAGGCTGAGAACTCAGTTTTGAAGCCTGACCAAAAAAGTGAGCAAATTCCTCCTGAACCTGGTCTGTGGCTTCCTGGTCTATGAGGTGGAGATAGTAAGAGCTCTTACCTCACTGGGTTGACTTTCAATGAGATAATGGATCCACACAACTCAGTACACAACTCTGAAGGTAGTAGGACAGTGAGTGGCCTCTACATATTAGTTTTTGTTATATTAAAAAACTACATATTAGTTTTTTAAGAAAAATAAGCAAGAAAACATGCCAGTGAAAAGTAGAGTTTGACCAGTTTTCACTGCAGGAAAGAATCCCCCAGGGAAGGTAAAGAGCAGCTCCTTAATGGTTTATTCTTAGATAGCTCCTACTTGTATCCCACAGCACATTTCATAAAACTGAGATGAGGATCTGCAATGAGATGGCTTCCTGAGGGAAGGGATGTGGTTAGTCAGCTTTCTCACTGCTGGGGCAAAGTACCCATTAACTGCCACTTGCCAAGAAGAGGTTAATGTTGGCTCATGATTCCAAAGTGTTCAGTCAGCGGCCAGCCAGTTCCAAGACAGAAACAGCATGGCGGAGGGATGTGGCAGAGGAAGGCCGCTCCACTCATGGCGGCCAGGAAGCAGAGAGAGGTAAGAAACTGGGGACAGGGGCACCCCCGTCAAAGTCACACTGCTAGTCATCTGCCTTTTCCAACTACAGCCCATTTCCTAAGAGCACATTCAACTCTAAACTTATGAATGAATTAAATCACTGATGAGTACTGTTTAGCACCCCATGGTTCCACCACCTTCCAAAACCCCACCTCTGCCTGCATGAGATTTAGAGGGGAATATTTTAGACCGAAACCATAATGGATGTGGGAGCAGAACGTCAACAGGACCCAGGTGTCAGAGGCTGGGGAAGAAGATGGACGGGAAAGAGCTGTGCGGTGTTTGGCCCTGACAAGCTTCCTGCTTAATCTCTGCACCGGGCTTTCCGCAGATTTATTCATCTTTGCTTTCACCAAGAAATGGTATCTGCCCTTAAAACAAGGTACATAAAAGCACATGTTCTCTTTGAAACCAAATTGCAGCCCATGACTTTACAGGGCTCTTCTACCTGTGCACAGCACATGTGTTTGAAACCCAGGGAGGTGAGACTGCGTTCAGATTTAACAATTGGATGTTATTTGGACCCACATTCAGCACTAACAAAAACCAAACGTCTTTCAAAAGAGAAGAACTGTAGGAGGCTTTGTTTCTAATCAAATCTGCCTTTCCAGCTACCAGGGCTATTCTTAGGGCGTTTTGATGGGTACAGATCAACAAGACAATAGGCCTTTGGAGGGCACATGACTGTTAATGACAAACAAAAGGGGAAGCAGAAAGCTGGGCAATTTTCTTTGAGGATCTTAAAATCAGCACCTACTTACCTCCAACACTAGGGCTGGGCAAAGGCCTCCTGCATATTAAGCAAGCTTTCTATGGTGTCTATGTCCCCAGAATCACCCTTTCTTTAAAAATTCTTTCTGAGAAATAAAAAGCTCCCTAAATTACACAGGCTGGTTTCAAACTTACGATCCTCCTGCCTCACTCTCCCAAGTCCCTGGAATTATAGGGCGTGCCACCATGCCTGCCTCAATGAGGGCCTTTTCACTTCACATCAACCCTGCTAGGAAATATCTTAATGTTGACTCTGTCTATTTTTATTGTAGCTTGACAAGTTATAATTGTATAGATTTACGAAAGGCAGTGATGCTCTGATTTTTTCATACAATGTGGAATGATTAAACCAAACCATTTAACCTATTCATTACCTCAAATAGTTCTGACATTTTGTGCTGAAGAATATTTGAGATGTACTCTCTTAGCAATATTCAGATGCACAGTGCTTAATTATTACTATACTTATTACATTGTGCCATAGATCTCAAAAAAAGTCAGGCTTATTTCTCATATCTCAGGCTTTGTGTCCTTTAACTGCTTCCCTCCGTCTCTTTCATCCCCCTCTGCTAACCCCTACCCCACTCTCTGTTTCTATGAGTTGTGTCAGGTTCCGTCTAGGTTCTAACGATTGGCTTCCCACTACTACAGAAGAGGATATTAGCATGTATGGCCACATTCTCTTCCCTCCACTGCTTACTCCCAATATAGTTGTATTGCAATGAAAAGCCAAATCCAACTATAGAATTTGCATTGTTATGATAGAAATATTGCTCTTTGATGAACCAAAATACTAAGCTGCTCTTATATCTTTCCTATATGAGTCTTTGTTTTTGTTGGATTTAATATTTGTTTTATTTTTACTCTGAGTTCTTGGAACCCCTTTCTATGGACTTCTATGGCAATGTAACCTGCACTCAACACAGTCTTCTATGTGGCCTGGCTTGTCAGACTCTATTCCATTTTGTCCAGGGGACATCGTCAGAGATGCTACCTTCCATCCCCATTCTGCACTGGTTGTCTCTATGTCCCCCACAGAGCTGACACTTTGGCATTCTCATTTATCACCATCCTGAGAAGTCACTTCACCCTTCTTCTTGGCCTGAGGAGTGGAGGACCTGACCGTCTCTACCATGATGAAACCTGACATTGGCTCATTCTTCTATAAATTTCCTGTAAACTAACTGATTGTGCAAAGCCAATATGTAGTTTAGTAGAATCACTTTTACAAGGCAGCTGCTGACCTCTGGCATAATCCAAATATTTTAAATATGCTACAGTGGAAATTCCCAGCACATTCAGTGAGTGTGAAAGAAGACTCTTTTCAATAGGAGTTTATAGCCTCTCTAAAATGATTCCAGCCCTGTGGCTGCCCAAGAGAAGGGCATTCTGGATAGCATTTTCCAAATAAACCTGAAGGAAGAAACCCTTCTTCCACAGAGCTTCCTCCAGTGCCCATGCACAGCCTCACGGTTACCCCCAGCACAGATCTCAGCAGTGGTTTTGGACAGTTTGAAGCTGAATTCTGAGAACCAGAGGTACGTTAATAACTTTACTTCAGAAAAATGCTCGTAAGTGTATATCCACAAAAGTTCTGACTTTACTGTAATGTAAAGAATTTATTTTGTCTAAGTATAATATTGAATTAATCTTGGTTTATTCACACAAAATGTTAGCTAAATGACATTCACTTTAAAATGAAGCAAAATTGTGTGAATTAATCAAAGATTAACTCTATCTGCCACAGAACTCTACTGCAGAGAGAAGGCTCTGCCGCGTAGGTTGAGTAAGTTTCTCTGATGTGAAGTAGTTTTGTGGCCTCATGTGGTACGCACCATCATGTGAAAAGAAATGCTCAGTAGCAGGCATGGTGGCTCACTGCTACGATTCCAATACTCTGGAAGGCTGAGGCGGGAGAAGCATGAATTTGAGCCCAGCCTCAGCAACTTAGTGACCTAGCAAGACCTTTTCTCAAAATTTAAAGAAAAAAAATTGGAGTTAGGAGCGTGTGAAGGCTTTTGGTTCAATCCCCAGTACCACAAAGAAATAAAGAAGTGTGAATAATCATGAAAACAAAAACAGAGGTGTGGTGTGTGTGTGTGTGTGTGTGTCTGTATGTGTGTGTGTGTGTGTGTGTGTGTGTGTGTAAGAGAGAGATACAGAGAGGGAACATAAAGGAAATGTACAAACCTGAATGCAGCAAAATTAATTATCTTGTTTAAATAAAAGCAAATGTAGATTGTCTTATCAAACTAGTGGATAACAAGATAGGCAAAACATTTTAAGGAAAAGGCTTTTAAGAAGAACACCAGATAAAATAGTAGAAATTTTCCAGATATATCAGTAATCACAATATCCTTAAACAGAATAAACACACATTAAAAGATAAGAATTATCAAGTTAAATAACAAACTATAGCTATATGCTACTTAAAAGGTACATATCTAAAATAAAATTTTTTAAAAGTTAAAAATCAGGATGAAAAAAATATCCCCAACCGAAAGCTGAGCAACAGAAACCTAAGAAACAATAAAATTTCATGTGATTCATAGAACATTAAATACCACAGCAGTTTTATAGAGGGAACAGTCTCCAAGAAAGATAGCAAAACCATGGGCTTGTGTTTAGACTCAAAATACATGAAGCAAAGCAGGCAAATTTACAATAAACTAAAGTATCCACAGTGATAGGAGTTAGGTTTCAGAAACTGATAAATTAAACCAGGCATGGTAGCATACATGAAGCCCTTCCTGGTCCGTGTCTTGGTCTGAGAAGTTTATATTTGTAATCATATGGAAAAGTTATTGCAATTCCAGCAATTCCAATCTGCCACTTCCAGGACAGCTCATGGCGAGAATAAAGACACTAAGGCATATTTGTAGTTGTGGCGAGTCAAGGGTCCCTAAGTCCAGCTAGGATGATGACTAACTGGGACGAAGGCCTCGAGCCAAGGCTGAACCCAGGTTTTATTAATTCTTGACAAGGGAAGTGGTTAGGGGACGAGTGACCATGAGAGTGGCAGGAACTATGTGAGTGCCACGAGCCGGACTAGGTAGGTGGTCTGAAGTCACCTCTGTACTAGGTAGAGAGGCTATACAGAAGGAATAATCTGCACAACACAATTCGAAGTAGTATCTAATGTTTTGGGGTTGGTGCTTCAGCTCTGATGTGTAATTTTTTATGCTCTGGGAAGTCATAGCCTCTTATTGCGAGGCTTGATCCCAGCTGAGAGCGTGAAGCAAGGCTCTCCATCATGCTCAGCTCACACGTTTTTTGGGAGGTACGGGGTGGAGTAACATGACCTGTCACCCTGTCTCAAAGACTACACCTCAGAACCTCAGCTGGACCAATTTGCATTGCTTAAAGGCAGTTAAAGGGATAAGAAAAGTCCTAGCCAGCTCTGTACATGTCAGTACAGGGAACCAGAGCCAGGTTTAGCCAAAATGGAGACAATTGCTCTTCTTTCAAGGACAGTCATCCAGGTGGTCCTCTACTGTGTCATATGCCTGTAATCCCACCATTTGGGAGGCAGAGGCAGAAGGATCACCACAGCCTGGGCTACATTGTGAGTTCAAGGCCAGCCTGAACTATAAAGCAAGACCCTGTCTCCGAAAAAACAAAAACAAAATACCCTTAGATTAAAAAAAAAAGGAAGCATATAGATTTATTTGACTAAATTAAAATGTTTTAATTGAAGAGTCACCTGCTCTTCTGGGACTTAACCTGCTTAATAAGACAACTTTCTTCATTATACATTTTCTTTTTTATGGTTCAGCTTAGAAATCCTCCCCCATAAAACTCATGTGCTAAAGGCTTTGTTGCCAGCTGAAGGGAATTTGAGGAAATAATTGGCTCACAGGGCTCTGACTTCATCAACGGAGTAATCTATAATCTGATGGCATAAGTGGGAGGTGTTGCAAACAGGAGATGGTGACTTCTTGAAAGGCATGGATCATAGGGGCACGATTCTGGACACAGTATCCATCTACTTGATCTCTCATCCTGGCTTTCCCCCCTTTTTGCTTCCTGGCTACCATGAGGTAAGCAGTTCTGCCGCCACGACGTTTCTGCCTTGGTGCCAGCCAGCTGACAATGGACTGAAATCTCTAAAACCATAAACCAAAATAAACCTTTTCTTCTGTAAGTTGCATTTCTCAGGAATTTTGTCACAGTGATACACAGCTTACTAGCACACACCCCTCTCCTCTTCCTGTAGTGATTTCAATATCAGAAGCACTTGTGTCTTTCTGTAGCTCAATATGCTATTTGAGTTTTCACGCTTAAGCCAGACCTTCTTTGGGTTTGTGTACTACGTGACTCCTGTGCAAGTGCAGGTTACTATATTGTGTGTCTCTTCTGTTAATCTGCCTAGTGTTGCTTTGTGTCAGCAGACAGTAATGGAGTTTTCAGAGTACAGAAAGGAGTTGCCTTTCCCTCAACAACCAAGAGAGACCAACGGGCTCTTGTAAGAAAAAGCACAAACAGGGAAACACAGCAAGGGCTAAAGAATAAATTTTGCCTCTTTCCAGTTTTGCCAGGCCTCTGGCCTGCTTTTTTGAACTCTACTTCAAACCCAATTTTTTCTTACAGTATTCAGTAAAATCCTATCCAAATGTGTGGTCATGTTTCATTCTTTTTCCGTTTGTTTGATGAATAAAATTTATTGTATGCACTGTGTTCTGGAAATTTGCTAAGATATTTAGATGTTGTTACCTCTCACATATTTTGTTGATAGGCTAGTGAATTGTTTAAATTTGTTAATGGTGTATAAAATTAACACGTTAATTGACTTGACTGTGGTCATTATTTCTCTCATAAATATATATTGGATCTCAGCTGCACATGGGGCGTTCTCTAAAATAGACCATATTTTAGCCCATAGTGCATACCTAACTAAATGCAAAAGAATTGAAATTATCCCATGCATATTATCTGATCACAGTGCAATGAAATTGGAAGTTAATGACAAAAGGAACTCCAAAAACCCCTGTATGTTATAGTATAGTCTGAGGCAGCTATATCTCTTCCCAAGGTGACAGTCCAAGGATATAGATAAACCCAGGAGTACAGTTATTATCACAGGGAAGATAACTGATTGAGTGCTAGGGCAACGGAGATGAGGGAGGAGAAAAAACGAACTGATCAAAAGGGCCAACATCTGTGTAACCTGAGTAACAAAGATGAAGGTAACATTATGTAGGACAGCATCCAGAGCTAATTCCCTTCTATGTTCTCTATAATTCTGTATTTCCTCAGTCGTTTTTGTATTAGCAGAAATGAAGATAACTTTATATTATACAGCATCCAGTGCAAATTCCCTACTATCTTATCTATAATTTGGTATTTCCTTTAAT
>PVLD010017050.1:0-43120 GCA_004027595.1 Dinomys branickii
AAGGAAGGAAGGGAGGGAGGGAGGGAGGAAGATATATACCATGTATTGTTATATACCACAATGAAACTTGCTCCAAATTTCTCCAAAGAACAGAAGTAGGAGTATTTGTGGACTATATATACTTCATTTAAACATCAAAAGGACCTTCTAACTCTAACTGTTCCAGAATAAAGCAGGCTTTCTCACTAGTAAGAGTTTCACATCTTGTTATGCAAAGAACAGTTGAACCAGCGCAGCCTCTCAAGAATGAATATCAGAAAAGGCTGGGGTTTAGATGGGGCCAGCAGAGCACTGGTCAGGGAGCAGGCAGACAGGAGGCCTTAAAGCCATAGCAACAGTGGCCTCATGTCCACTTATGCGCTGGCCAGGCATTCGAGATTAACTGGGCAATGGACTAGGAAATGGGACTACTTAAGAGGCTGGAATTCACATACAATGTAGCGCGCACTGGGGCAGCTTGGTCGTGGTAATTGCTCAGGTTCCAGTATCCTCTCCCATAGACTGATGAAGCTTAGAGTCTGCAGTGGTTTGAAAGCGCCCTTAAAAACCCGTATGTTAGTGGCTCGGTCCTCAGACTCTGGTACAACCTTAGGAGGTGGGGCCAAGGAGGAGGAATGGGGTCCCCAAGATGTGCCCTTGACATGTGTTTTAGAACTCGGCCCCTTCCTCTGTCTCTCCCCCTCTCTTGGCTTCCTGACCACCACGAGGTGAACACACCCAGCCATACACTTCCACCATGAATTATTGTAATACCACAGCCAGGAAAAAGGGGGCCAAGAGACCATAGACTGAAACCTCCGAATCTGTGAACCAAAACAAACCATTCCTCTTTCAAGTGGATTATCTCAGATGTCACAGCAATGCTGACAAACCCAGAATCCGTCCAGATTATAACTAATATCCTCATAGCAAACACAGACTGTAGCATTCCGAACTGCCAGAAATTGAGCCTCCCTTACGACTGGAATTCTTCTTTCAAAATTCACTGGGTTGTGTGGTTTACCTCACCTGATGTCACAGCTGCACTTTGGTGCCCATCACTAGAAGCCGAATGAGAACTCGGTAGCCCTCACAAGGAAGGGGAAAGAGACGGGGTCTGTAAGCATTGCTGAAAAGTATGAGGAAGTGGATTTGGGTTTAGTCTGAGAAGCAGCTGCCAGGCACTTAGGTTTTCCTGGCACAGGAGCAGGCTCGTGTGTTTGGCTGACCGAAGTACTCTTATCGACCCAGGTTCCTGATCAGCTTCTGCACAGTCACAGAGGGGACAAAGCTAACTGCTTCCTGGAAGCTGTCTGACACTTGCTCTCTAACACTGCTGGCAAGAAGAGTGATGGGCTGTCCAGGCTATCTCCTTCAGGCAGAGCTGTAACACTGTACGTAGACGGATGGGGCCATCTGTGTTCCTAGTTCATGAAGCTGTTTCCAGCTGGAGCTGCACAGACTCTCATCAGCAATTAGTTCTAATGTAGCCTCAGGCCCTGGGATTCTGTCTCTGTAGATTCAACTCACTACAGATCAAAAGTATCTGCATATGTGCTGAGCCTGAGATAAATTTTCTTTTGTCATTATTCCCTAAACAAGGTGATATAACCCCTATTTATATATTTTTGCATTGTATTCGCTGCTATTAGTAAGCTTGAGGTGATTTAAAGTATGCAGGAGGATGGGTGTGGGTTATATGCACATTTCATATTCGGGGCTTCTCTGTCGAGTTTGGTATAGTGGGTGAATCTTGATCAATCTTCCAGAGATGCCAAGAGACAACTATATCAAATGCCCACTATCCTGTTGTATCATATATTGATATATAAACGCATTTTCTTTGTTCACATAAAGAAATCTAGCTGATGCCTACCATCATTAGTATCCAAATATTAGAGGATTATACTTTCTCTATTACTGCCCTGGTTTAAGCTGGCAGTTTTTAACTTTACCATGATAAACATTCTTCTGTCTTCCACCCACCAATGTTCATTTAAATAGGCAGATAACAGCTGTGCACTATGTTTGAGAGGCACCTTCTCAAGACACAGGAGCTCAGGGCAGAGAATAAATACAGGTATGTGTTATTTCAAAAGGAGGACACCTTAAGGACCTCTCTATTAGGCAAATTCTGAGGAGGTCACTACTGGTAAAAAACACACAGTCCCTGACTACTTTCAAGACACTGGGTTGGACCAGGGATATAACTCAGTGGCACGAGTGCCGGCCTGGAAAGCACAAGGTCCTGAGTTTGATTCTTGGTACCAAAAATAAAACAAAATATAATATAATATAATATAATATAATAAATATAATATAGGGTCAACCAAAAGAGCCGGGAGTAGTCCAGTGCTCAGCTAACAAGCAAAGAGCCTAGGTTTAATCCCCGGTACTACAAAGATAAACAAGAAGTACGTAAGTAAATAAATAAATCTAACACTGGTCCAGGCCTGATATCAGACTCATGCAGGAGGCTATATGTCAAAGGTCCAGCCCGCCCCTCCCCACAGCACTTATAGGAGAAAGCCCCATCCCTACCCAGCAGGGTCTCTAGGCTGCAGCTCCAGGTTTGCTATAGCCCTGAATTTGCTACAACCTGCCTCATTGACTCAGCCCTGCAGAGCCCTGGTTCCTGCCAGAAGAATGGGACCTCAGTGACCAGGGCTGGTCACTCTACGGTGCCCTGCAGAGCCAAAGAGCAGAGGACCAGGTCTTGTCTGTGCTTGTTTCCTCCAGGATGCATTTACCATGGTCACGTCCTCTGCAAAAATGGCCTTGTGAGGTGCAAGCTTCTCAAGCCACAGTTTAAATCTAACACAATAAACTAAAAAAGTCCTCTAAGTGTCATCAGCAGGACCCCTCCATGACCCTCAGTTCAGACCAACAGCCACACAGAGAGTAGAGAGCACTTCTGAGTCCACATTTTAAAGCATTTTATTTTCTTATTTATTTACTCATTTATTTGTCTTCTTGAGACAGGTCTCACTATGCAGTTCAGTCTGCCCTCGAGCTCACTTTGTAGCCCAGGCTGGCCTTGAACTCGCAACAATCCTCCTGCCTCAGCCTCCGGAGTGCTGGGATTACAGGCGTGCAGCAGCACACCCAGCTAAAGCATTTTCTTTTCAAAAGCTTTTGTTAGCACATGTGTGCAGTACACTTTCTACTTCCAAGGCAAGGAGGACTATTTCTTTTTCTGTAAAAACATTACCCATCACCTCTGTCCCCCAAGCAGTTGCATGTAAAACTCTCATTTGTCTGGATCAGGAAACATCTTTAAATCTTTAATACAAGTGTAATTTCCTCACTGGCAAATATCACATTTTTGTGGGTTTGCGAAAAATAAAACTGCTTTTCCTTTCTGGCTGAAAATTGCTTACGAAAAGGAAAGGCGGTTTTGGGTTTTGGTGCTTTCTTTCCCAAGCTGGATGTTTTTTTTTTTTTTTCTTTTTTGGTGGTGAGAAACCACCTCCATGGTACACTCAATTTTCACCTGCAACTAAATTTCCCACTGAGACAAGGAAAGCCTGAGCTTACCTGGTGAACAGGGGTTACCCAGACCCAGTTTACCAATGCGTGTAAACCTGTCAGTCACAGTGGAGCCTTCCCACAAGCCAGGACCCACAAGGGTGTTGACCCTTCTGCAAGGAACCATGGCTCAGACTGCAGGAAAACCGAGTCTCCTCGTCCCCGCACCGGGCCGGCTCTCAGAGCTGCACCCACACCTGAGCCACCCCAGGGGACAACCCCGGCCTGCTTCTCTCCTGTAATCACAAAATCCTCAGGTGAGACAAAGGTCAGTGTGGTAAATTCCCATTCAGGACAAACAGCCCTTGTCATGTATGAATGTATAAAAATCTTGTTTTCCTCATTAAATTTTTGCGTTCCAGTTTTTGGCAGCTTTTTTTTTTATGGGCACCTTCACTCATTGGTAACTACAAAAGGAACAAAGCTGACATCTGTGAAATGTTCCGCTTCCAAGATACACGCAGTCTGCAAACAAGGCCTCTCTGCAGGACGTCCCCATTTTGAGGATGTCGCTCCAACAGCCTTAGGTCTTGGGCAACCTCTGGGTGCTGGCTTTCTCCTCTATAAAATGAAGACATAGAGAAATAAACTTTATGGAGATGAGGAAAGGGATCTGGGGAAGAGGGGAGAAGATAAAGTAGACAGGAAGAGAGATAAAAAACGATCAAGATAATATGTATGCGTACACACACACACACACACACACACACACGTGGAGATGTGCACTAATACCAAAACAAACATAACTGTTATGCATCAAAGCACATGCCAGTAAAGTGAAAGATCAAACGAGGATAAACACTAGAGTCACTTCTGAGAAAGGTAGCAAAGCAGTTCTGTGCCAAATTCCACCCATAAGTCACCGCACATGCATGCAGAATCAGAGTCGCCCCTGAAAATCTCCAGCGTGGAGCAGATCTTTCTCTGTTAGCGCAAATGAAGACAGCGTTCTGGGGCCATCCTGAAGCAAGCTGTGTGTGTCTTTCCTCAGCGCAGGCAGCACAAGGGAAGTGAGCCCAGCAGGCCAAGGATGGGCTGTTTCATGCTCAAGCTGGGCACTGTCCTCTCACGGAGGGAACAAGGCCCCTAACTCCTGTCCTTCTTCCTCCCTGAACACCCATCCCTGTGGCTAGAGAGTGCTTGTGGAATTTAATTAAGTAAACGCACACAAGTATAAAATATTGCATTTGATGTGTGTGCAAATAACCGGTGACGATGATGATGATGACAATATTGGCCTAATGTTTTACAGATCACAGGTGCTGGGGACTGTACCCAGAGCCTTCACAGTGAGCTACATTCCTAGCTCTCTTTCCTTTTGAGACAGGGTCTCTCTTAGTTGCTCAGACTGAGCGTAATCTTCTCATGCTCCTGCCTCATTCTCCCAGAGTGCTGGGTTTACAGGTGTGCACTAGCGCACCCGGCACGAGACACTTTTATGTACTTATCATCAAGTTTGCAATCACAGCAACCCTACGAGACAGTCAGTGTTAATTTTCTTTCACAATTTGGAGCAGGGAGGTTAAGATGGCAGAGCTAAGAGTGGAGATGCAAAGGCCAACCTCCTGCCCCAGGGTGCAGAGCCTCCACAGGAGCAGGCTGCACCTCAGGCTGCACACAGAGTACAGGGAAGAGCCCAAAACGGCTAACACGGAGAGGCCGCCTGCCGCGCCCTGTGTGCGGGACACTGCACAATTCATGATTGCAAACCAACTGCATTTACCACTTGTAACCACTGTAACCACTGCCATAGTCTTGGGGAATTTTTAAACTGTAAACATTAAACCATCTCCCTGATTTTCACGCTTATTAGTTAATTTATCACATCAATATAAGATGCATTTCCACCCCTTACAATGCCTTGGCTAGATCTACTGCTTCACTTTCTAGCCTGAGAGCTAGAAACATTTTTAAATGCTTTCCATTTCACTGTTACTTATACTTACAAAAAGCTGGAAACTAAACCCCACCATGGGACATTTATAAAATAAATTATGATGATTACATGCAATGAAATACAAGCACTGACATTTTAAAAAATCACAGAAATGATAAAATTACATACTCATGGCCACAGAAAAATATTGATGACAACACAAATAGTATGTTATTAGCTATATAAAGAAAAGCATTGTAATGTGTGTTAGTTGTTTTTGTGCTGCTATTAAAAAAATACCTGAGACATTAATTTACAAAGAGCAGAAATGTATTCTCGTGGTTCTGGAAACTAAGAGATCCAATACCACGGCACTAACTTCCAGTGAGCGCTTTCTGGTAATACTCTCACATGGCAGAAGGAAGAATGGTAAAGGGAATTAAGCTCCCCAACAAGGCGCTGTCTTAGTGCCACTAATCCCATTCAAAGACAGGAGCACCTGGTAAAGGCACCATAACTTAACACTGACACATCGGCCACCCCTGAATTCTGGAGGGCACACACTGAAACCCTAGCAGGGCACACACCACAGAAAGAACTACGTGACTGTAACACCAGAGAGAGAAATCACAGGGTTTCTTTTTGTGTGTGTGTGTGTGTTTCTTAAGTTTTCTACCTTGAAGAAATCTTAACTTTAAAATAGGAGGTGCAGGAAGCATTTTTAAAGAAAACCAAGTAATTCAACTTGAACAAATCTTTAAGTATGTTTGTGAGGATCTGACTGTGAGCAGTTCCTAGGCTCATCTCTGTCGTAGCCAGCCTCGCCTGTGGTGACCGCGGACTGCACCCACGCAGGACTCAGTCGTCCCGGTGAGTGGTTCCCAGGGCCATGCGGACATTGAGAGATTCCTTTGTCCCTCTGGGAGGTGGGAACGTTCCCCTATTTTTTTCCCTTCTGTATGAGATTGGAAGTTTCTGCTTATCAAAGAATGTCTTATTTTTATTTTATTTTTTAAAGAACATTTGGTGACAAGTTAAAGCTTGTCAAAAACTAAAGTATTTTCATTTTACGTCTTCATCCTCTTGTAGGATGACCTGCACATGATAATGTGGAAGATGAAGGCATTGAAAGATTATGTGAGAAACAAAAACTATGTGTGTTTAGGAACGTGAGGAGCGAGAGCAGGAAGGGGCTTACTGAGTTATCCACACAATGTTTCCTCTCATGATGAATGGGTTAACCACGCTTTATGGTGAGCTAGCTTCAAAACTCCGTGACTTTTACAATTACATGAACTGAAGAAGTACAAGAAATAAATCTGCATGTATAAATTTTTATAGTTTAAACGTTTAATAACTCCTTTAGCAATCACTTGTAATATCATTGTGTGAATCTAAAATTTGAACAATCTTTTGCAAAATGAGGTTGATTTTCACATCCCATAGAATTTAGACTGTAGAAAGACTCCTATGAAGTCCAAAAGGCACACTCTCTTTGAAAGCATCACAATCCTTAACTCCAAAGAAAGAAATCTGTGCTCTTGCTTTCTGAAATCTTTAGTGAGGTTAAGTTCAAGAATTTTCACACCAGTTTTCGTGATTTAAATGTCAAGGTTTCTCAGCTGACAGAAACAAATGCTTCCGTTCTGGCAATTCTGTCTCTATAAAGAGTTTATAGTGTTCATTTTTTAAGTGATAAAAAGTTAAATTGTCCCTTTAAAAAAAATGTTTGGAAGATGAGTCTTTTAAATATATACCAAATCATTTTCTGCCTTCATCAAAATCTTGTGAGGTTTGATGAAATATCAATCACATTCTAGTAAAACATTGTAAAGATTTTTTCCAAAGCTAATTGCAAAATATTTTGTGTTTTGCCCTGCTCCACAGATTTCAAAGGTAGCCCTGAACTCCTATTCTGTAAGATAATCCAATGGGTCCCAGAGGTGTTGCTGATCCCGACCAGCAGGCTTTCACAGCTGGACCACCAGCATGAAGTTAAACCTTCCAGGAGCAAAACACAGCTGTCTTTCCCATTGTCCAGGCTGATTCCCCAAGAGCTTACAGAATGTGTAAATATGATTCAAACTTCACCTGCGAAAGCAATTTGTGCTGAAACAAAAGCCCACTGCACCAGTGAGCTTATCGGTCCTTCTTTATTCCCCAAAATTTAAAACAAGGACTATCAAAGGGAAAAAGTAGGACAGAAAGCTGCTGAGTATCTGCCTGCAGGGTGTAAATTAAGTGGAGCTCTAATTTTTCCCAATCCTAAAATGCCACCCTAAAGGTTAGAAGTGATGCGAGTCCAGGTATCAGTAGAAATCTGCTCCCTTTTTTGAGAAGGTGTGTGCAATAAGTGAGAGACCCCACTGTGAGAGAGCATTGTTTACTAATGAATGCTAATGATGTGTTTAAACACAAAACTTCATTACCAATTTAAAAATTACACAAAATGGTATCCCCCAAGGAGAAGGAAAGAGAGATTTTGGTGTATTTCTTTCACATTGTTCTACAATCCATTTGCCCATCTACACATCTCTTCAAGTTCAGATGTCACCCAACTTACATCTCTAACTTTCTACATTAACTATAGACAAAGAAAAAATACCGGTACTTCCCTATGGAATTTTCCAAGAACCCTGACAATCCCAGAACTCAGGCTGGAGCCTTCAAGTTTAGCAGCAGGTCCTTAGTGGGAAGCAAGTCCCTTTCTGATGGCAGCTGATTAAGTCATTCACTGAATCAGGATCACAGCTCACTGTCTCCTCTGTCCCCAGGCCAGTTCAGTGGGCTGTGACAAGCCAGTGCCACTGGTCTGCCTGGATCGCCCAGATCCCTTCACAGGCAGCTGAACAGACTGCATGTGGGTGCACTGGTTTTAGTTCTTTTAGATCCTACGGGTTCAGCCTTTGTTCCCTGTTCCAGGATGACAGGATCTGGCATATTCTGAGCTAGATTCACTTTTCATTTATGAACCCTTGAGTTTTGACTTGAGCCTTATTTGCTTAATCCCTGCTGAATATTCTATTATACAGACAATTTGTTTAGCCCTTCTCCTTTTATTGGAAATTTAGGACTTTTGTTTTTATTTTTCCATAGTAATATAAATAACCCTAATAACAGTTTTGTCTTCGTGTACATCTATGATTCCCTTCTAAGTATAGTGTGAAGGTTTTAAAGCTCTTTAAAACAAAGTGTTGAATTGCTCAGTAGAATTGTGGGCTCGTCTAGACAACAGTGTAGAAGAATGTCTGCCCTGTCAGCTTTTGCTTAGGGTTCAGGGTCAGTATGGAAACAAATCTTGGTAACTGGATATTTGGAAATGATGTCATACTGTTTTAATTTGCATTATTTAATTTCAAACTTAAAAATATACTTGTCATCTCCATATATGTCTTTTTTCGGTGACATCCATGTTCCCAAGTAGTGTTTTTTGCCCTATACATCTAGGAATAGTCTGATTCATTTGAGAGCCTCAAATGAATTCATCTGAGAAAAAATGAAGAAGCCAAATGCGGTGGGAAAGCAGACGCACCTATTTTATACTGTGCTGTATCAGCTACTAAGCTGATTGCTTCCAATGCCCAGAAGCTAATTTTGAAATTCTCAGCTGAAGATCTTAGGCTTTCTTTCTTTTTTTTCTTTGCCTTTTCTTTCTTCCTTTCTTTTAGCACATTCCACTTTTTTCCTAGTTTTGTCTTCTGGTAGAAATAAACGTGTCACTAACAGCATAAAATCATAGTCTTGTATCAATTCACATTTGAAGTGAATTGCAGCTTATGCTATCTCACCAAGTGCTGTCATGTGAAAAGTTGGGAGACCATTAGTACAGTAAAAGTCAGCCATGATGCACTGCCTTGCAACAGATCCAAATGCCATGGGGCCACCTGATGATGGACAGAAATTTCTAAACCTGTGAGCCAAAACAAACCCTTCCCTTTTGTGAGTGTTTTGCTACATTGATGCAAAGCTGACTGACACATCATGTTAAAAGTCTGCAGATATATGAGCTCTTCTGCATTCTTACTCAGGTGTAATTCAAGACTATAACCATATTTTGTGACACTTTTGTTAGACAAACTGACAAGAGTCCTGTTAAGAGGATTTTAGAAACAATGCAGATTTGGGGTTGCAACAAAATTCCCAAAATCTGATGCATTTTCCCACATATTACCAGGCCCAGATGAAAATCAATATGCCTGAAAAAATTATCCCAACTTCAGAAGAATGCTTTAGATCTTCAGCCTTTGTTTTATTTTTTCTTTTGCACTTTCAAAAGTCAAAGACTTAAGCCAAGTAATATAAATTCACACAGTCTAGGATTGCCACTCTTTTTTATAAATTAAGGTTTATTACTTCAATTTTCCATTGTAAGGTCAACTAGACCTTCCATCTGTAAACTTCACACTCCATTAGTTTGTTGTTGTTGTTGTTTATTGGCAATGTCTCTTCCTCTGCCACAAACATTATACATGTCCCAGTTCCAAGAATTTCCTCGTCAAAGGTACTTACTTTAGCTCACAAACGAACCCATGGCATAAAGAATTATGAGGGACAACTCTGAGAAGCAAAAGATCCCAACATTATAACATCATGGAAATAGATCATACGATCCTGTCAAGCAGCCTAAATCAGATTTACGTGGTCAACAATGTAATTCTTTCCATCTCTGCAAGAAACTTATCCACTACACTGTTGTCGGATATATAGTTTGAGTACAGTTTCTCCTCTTACCACATCCCCATTAAAATATAACACATGTCAATAGCAAGCATTCCTTCAAAAGACAAAGTACAGGGAATTGTTTTCACATGTCAACTGTGCTTTAAAAGAATGGATAAGGAAACCTTTGCAATTAATGCTATCTTAATTCTTTGTAGTTCAGCATGAATAAACTTGCTTATTCTCTAAATCTTCCTGAGAAATAATATAGTCTCCATTCATTCTTGCCCTCAGCTAAAGCTTGAGACTTCCATTGGGTGAGCTGTGTCCAAGTAGATTTTCTTCCATAAAACCAAAATTGAAGAACATGTACAAGTGTGTTATGCTATAAATAAATAAATAATTTATGTATAAATAAATATAACTATAATAAATATATCTACAACTACAATATAGATACAAACTCTCAAGTGCTGTTACAGGCTTTAGTTACCTGTTCCAATTTGTCAACAAAACTAGGAAGCAAGTAGAATAGCAACTATATCCTGGAAGTGCTAAGTATGTTCTTAGAAGGAAAAAAGAGATTAATTTCTCATAAAACCATCATAAGTGTCTGTCTCTTACTCTCCAGCAAGGTGTGTCTGACCCACTGCAACAGATAGGTCTAGTAGACTGGGAAGTGGGGACAGCTGCTCAGCATCATCCCGTGTAAGACACAGTTTGTCCCTGTGCCATCAGAACCAAGCTCAGTGATCTTGTGGGATGAGCACCACCTGAAACACTCAGAAGCACCTTGTTGGCAGGTCAGCATCCAGATTACCCATAGTGACATTTACTGACATTGAGTGCGAACTAGCTTTTTGAAAAGACCCCTACAGGTATAGCTGTTTGGGGTGGGGTGGTTAAGTGTTTACTTCATAAGAAAAAGCCAGGTGTGATGGCACACGCCTGTAATCCCAGCACTTGGGAGGCTGAGGCAGGAGGATCATTGTGAGTTCGAGACCAACCTGGGCTACAAAGTGAGATCAAGGCTGGCCTGAACTGCATAGTGAGACCCTGTCTCAAAAAAAAAAAAAAATATTTCATAAGAAAAGAAAATGTCCCAGTTACTGAGACATTCCATGGATGGAAAAAAACAACATTTATTTTATATACAATTTTCTGTTCTTTCCACAAATATAATGCAATCACATGCATTTCTCATGAGGTGAGTAATTTGTATGGCACAGGATTCTTCTTCGCTTGCACACTGGATAGGTTATAAAGTTGATTGTTTAGAAGACTGAAGTGGTTTCATAAAAGTAACTGGTATATCCAATTTTTGGCAGCAGGCGAAGTCATAGTACTTATGGTGTTCATCTCTCTCTTTAGATGCCTGGAAAGTGTACAATGAAAGTTCACAGGAGGAAAGCGCCCTCCTATAATATATATCACATATCTTCAGTTTCCCAAGGCTGCCATAACAAATTCCCATAAGCTGGGTGGTTGAAGACAGCAGACATCTATTCTCCTACAGCTAGAGGGGCTGAAAGTCTGAAGCCAGGGTGTTGGCAGGATTGGCCACTTTAGGAAGCTCTGAGAACCTGTTCTGTGCTTTTCTCTCCTGGCTTCTGGTGGTTGCTGGCAACCATTGTGTTCCTGACCAGCAAACTCGTCAATCTGGCTCTGCTTCTGTCTCCTTGTATTCTCCCCTACGTAGGTCTGTGTCTCTCTGAATCCAAATATCTTCTGCTTTCAAGGAAAGACATCAGTGGATGAAGGCCCGCCCTAATCCAGTATGTTCTCAGATCATCCCAATTATAGCTACAAAGACTACATTTCCCAATAAGATCACATTCACAAAAAGAAGTGGCTAAGATTTCAGTAAGTCTTTGTAGGAGACACAGTTGAATCCATAACACCCATCATCTCCAAGACAGGGTGCTCATGTTCAACTAAAATGCTAAGTACATTGCATAAATTAATGAACACATTTTGAAAACTAATTACTTACTTCTTATGTTCCACCAGGAGCTTTAAAATATATGTAGACTTAATCTGAGAAACATGCACGTTCTACTATTAAATAATAGCAAGAATATTACTTTTGGAGCTACATATGCACCCTGTCATGCCTTACATCTAGAAGGCCCCCAAAACATCATGTGCTCATAGGTGGGGCTTTTCAGAGGTGACTGGATCATGGGGTGTGGTACTGGATTAGTCCACTGATGGGTTTATAGCTGCATGTGACATTGGAAGGTGCAGCCTGGTGGGCAGAGGTGGGTCACTGTGGCCGCGGCCTGGAAGGGTATCCTTCCTATTCTCTTCATCTCCCTCTGCTGCCTATGAACCCTGCCATGAGCTTTCTCCTCATCATGCCCTCCTGCCGTGGACAGAAGACAATGCACTGAAACCTGTGCAAACTGTGAGCCAAAATAAACCTCTCCTCCTTTAAATTGTGAGCATCTGGTATTTTTTTCCCAGCAATGAGAAAGTAACTAAGACACACCCACACCCCCTCCCCACGCACTCGTACGCACAACCTTCTTATGGCACACAAGTGTGGGCATGAGAATAAAATGAAGCTTTACCAAGGCGCTTCTCTAGCTATGCACAGTGTATGTGTACACATGGAGTGCACCTAGCACATGTCCCACAGATTGACATCTGACACTAGAGAAAGCCATTAATGAGATTCAGAGGCCAAGTTTATTAAAAAGGTGGAAGGGTGAGACATCAACAGACATATTTCACACAGTTATCTGTTTCTGCCCCTTCTTGTCTCTTAAAATGGGTGTTCCTGAATGCCATCAGGGATGTTCACTCACCCTGTTTCTTCTTCATCCTGTGCACACCCCTAGCTCACTCTTCTTGGCTAGTTAGGTATAACCATGGGCCTGACCTCATTGAATGGCGGCAGAAGAGATGTGCGCCATTTCTAGGGCTGGTTTGTAAACTCCCTGTGTGTACTCTTTCCTACTGTTGCCCCTTCTCCTGGATTGATTGAAGGAAGCGGAGCATTCTGGGGTGCTTTTTATTAAATGTGACAGAGACGTAAGACTAAAGAAACCAGAGTTTCCGTATTACTTCTGGGTAGTCATGAATACCTATTCTGAGCATTATCATGGTTAGACTTTCATGTAAGTTTTGTTTGTCACGGCACCTCGTATGACCTTACTTTAAGTATCCTTATTACAAATAGGGACTGAAGCTTGCATAACTCAGGACTGAGGAATGTAAGAATGACTGAAAACAATGCCGTTATCGCTTCATTGCAGTATCATCCCTACCTATAAATGCCATGAGCTCTATATAGCTGATCATGCCCTTAAGTGGCAACAATCAAACTGCTGAATTATGTACATGCAAGATAATGCCATAAATCTTTCTCTCTCATTTACGTCTGAGTCTTATTCCTTAGCTAGATGATAAACTTGTTGAAGATTTTCACTTTGCCCATTAAAACTTCTGGTTCAAGGTCTAGGATTGTTGAACAGACCGATATTTATTCATACTCTGTAGATGGACTAATATTTTAAACAAGGGCAAATTTGACCAGCTAAGTTTCGGTATATCTCATGATTTCCAAAACTAGTTTCAAGACAATAAATAAGTAAAGAATTGCAAGGTATATGTACATTAGTAAATAAAGTATAAACATCCAGAAGTATAATATTGAAACAATTTAAATTGGTATCATTCCTTCATTTAAAGAGAAAAAGGTTTATTGAACTTTTCCCAGCATTTGAAAGAAGTCTTTTTTTGGAAAATTTTATTTTGAGCTGAGACTTTCAAGTGTTTGCTGATAAACCTAATCTATCAAATCACAATTAAAAGTAAAAACAGAAACTCCCCACGGGATGTTTCAGATTCACTCACAGTAAATGAGCCCACAGAGCCAAAGATAGGCTATCTGTATATTCTTTTTTTCTATATAAGTCCCTTTTCTCAATCTGGCACTGCTCTAATGAAAATGTAATTTAACTTGAAGTGAGACTCGCCTCAGCCTAACTAGTCCATATGCCGACCCATCATCAACATGTAAAACCAAGAGATGAATGAAAAGAGAGAAAGTAACAGAAGGCAAGGATGTTATTTCTGTGGTAGTTGTTGTCCTTTCCTGCCAAGCTCACCTCCATTTTTCTAGCAGTGTAATCAAACCACTTGTCCTTATGAGAAATCAGAAGATCTGGAGTAGACCACAGATGCTACCGTCTTGTCATCAGATTTGGTGGAAGTCACAATGACAAGTGATAGGTGACTCAAACTAAGTTCTCTCCTGGGATATTCCACCAGAAGATCAGACAAAACTCCTTTTTCTGCTGGCAGGGTTGTTGGGCTGAACTGAAGAATACAGGTCGCCCGTCACATAAACAAAGATTGTCCAGACCTAAGGGAGAATGCAGTCAGCACAAAAAGGAACAGAGATGCCAAACAGAAACAGACAAAGGCAGCCTCGCTAGTACTCAGCAGTTAGCACTGAGTCATTCCTGAGACTAGCACCGTGGTACAATCCTTTGTTCTGCGCTTGGTATTTGGGAACTGTAAATCACGATTGATGAGTTACAATGGGCTTATGCTAGATTTTGGTCACTTCAAGCTGATGAATCTCTAAATCAGGAGTTACTAAAAGCTGACTTTTTCTTCCCAGTGTGGCAGAGGACCATATATGGTTTTCCTTACTTTGATATTCTTCTCCTCTCCTCACCTCGCTTTTGTTCTTGACATGCCTCTATTTTTTCAAACTGTTTTCCAATAAGAGTGTAGAGAATATTTTTTTTCACTATATATGCATAACTAATGTTCAGAAAGATCAAGGACAATATATCTTTGTGCCAGGGAAATCTCATAAATGTTTTTGATACTCCACCTAGAATTTGGAATTCTCTACCCCATGGCACACTGCTTGAGCAAGCAAAGGTTTTGCAAAGCAGGTTCACTGGAATTCTCCCACACCAGGAGTCAGCAGTACTGTTTCACCAAAATCATGTTTGGTTGGCACATGAAACAATTTCTAGTCTCCTTGCTAGTATCTTGTAAGGACTGAGATTCTAGGAAAATAATTCAATAGAAGGAACAAAAATATATAGTATTTTCAGGACTCAAGAGTCATTGGGAACCAATCACATGGTGAGAGTGCTCACTGAAATTAAAATGAGAAAGCCGAGGACATGGATGCTGAAAAGAAATAAATTCTTAGGGTCTCAAATGAGCTTAATAGTGACCAGTCTAGTTACAAGCTAAAGTTGACCCTATTAATAGGTAAGTCATCCTAAGGGGAAATTTCCCCTGTGTACTAGCCGGCTTTCTTGCTAGGACAAAATATGCAATACTGGAAACTTAAAGGAGAAGAGGTTCATTTTGGGTAACAGTGTTCAAAAGACTCAGTAACTGCCTCCCAGGCAGAAACAATGAGGTAGGAAGCCCCTGCAAAGGAAAGCTGCTTGCCCCATGGCAGCCACGAGGCAGGGAGGAGCCAGGGTCAAGAGCACACCCTTCCCATCCACCCCTCAGCACCCAGCTCCTCTAAGGAGGCCTTATCTCCAAACAGCAGCATCCAGTCTGAATGCATCAGTCAATCAGTCCTAGTGAGTATCGCACCTGCATCACCCAGTCAGCTCTGAACAGGAGACTTTGGGGAACATTTTAAGTCTAAGCCATAATATTATGAAACGCAGTCATGGGAATTCAACCAATTCTTATCAGTTAATAATTTACTGAATTTACTCCAGTATTTGCATCACTTAAGCTCTTGGTATATTGCAAGCAAGGTGATGATTGTTATTATTTAAATTTTCATTCACCAAATTCCTATAACTAAGATCTTGAGAGGAGTTAGTGAGTATCACAATATGAAAATATTTGCTAAAACTACTCTTCATCAATAAAGCTTGCCCCCAACTAAACACAGCACCTAGCTTTGCACAGCCATCTTCTTGCTGTAGTTCAGATGTCTCTTCAGTGGTAATGTGAAGCTGTGAATCTTAGCAATGGAAGAGTTTACACAAGTGAGCAAAATTCTTAATTACAGCTGCTTGAATCACATGGAAAGCTATTGATGGAAGAGAACTTGGTAGGTGTAAATGCATCAGCATATGAAGACATCAAAAATCAATAAAGACAATGCAACATTGGGATACAAAACAAAATCATTCCTGTATCAGAAGTGAGTAGACTGAGGCTTGTCGGAGAATAGGCTCAGGAATAGGCTGACTGGAGGATGAGTCAGATTGATGTATGCAGATCAAACTAAAGGACAATTGAAAAGGGGAAACAGCGCTGGCTGGTCTCCCCCACCATCCTCCTCTGGGGAGCAACTATTTTGAAAGTGTGTAAATAGTCTGAGGGACTGAGCTGGCACTGCAGAGACCAGATTCCAGGGACAGATTTTGTGTACACCAGCTCCTCCCCACATGGCCCCCACTCCAAACATTGGGGAAAGCTTCATTCCTGTGAAGAACTTAAATTAGGAATTGCATTTGACCCAGCTATTCCCCTTCTAGGTATCTTCCCCAAAGAGCTAAAGACATATTATAGCAATGCATGCATACCCAGGTGTACAACAGTACAGTTCCTAATAGCTGAATTCTGGAAGCAGCCTATCTGTCCATCAACAGACAAATGGATGAAGAAAACGTGGCACACTGTCTATATTCAATGAAATACTACTTGGCTATAAAGGAGGATAAATTTGAGACATTTGTTGGAACATTCATACACCTGGAAAACATAATATTAAGTGAAATAAATGCAAGCTTAAATACTTTACAGTATCTCTCATTTGAGTAAGGAAAAGTGTGAATAAACAGTAAAACAAAGGACTGATAGAAGAAAACAGGAGATAGATCTTATGCAAACCAGAAGGGGTCCTAGAGATCATGGACAAGTAGAAGTGGGCAGAGAAAAGGAAATAAAAAGATTTAAAATGTGTGTTCTGGTTTGTGTCTGGGTGTTCCCCCCAAATCCTCATGCAGTCATGCAGTCATGGTGCGGGATTGATCCATGATCCAATGCTGGGATTATGAGTATGAGAGCTACACCTGCCCTGGGGCAGATAGTTTGCACACGTAAGGGAGAGAAAGAGACTGCTTACTGCCACTCCTCCATTTTGCTCTTGTTGCTTTTGCTGTTTTCCATCACCATGAACTGTTGCCCTCTGCCATGTGCCACTCTGCCTTGGAGCCAGCCAAGTATAGACTGAAACCTCAACAAGCTGTGAGCTAAATAAATCTTACCTTCCTTACTTTTGGGCATCAGGTATTTTGTCTCAGCAATGAGAGAAAAGTAACCAAGAAAATGTGTCACTTACATGTTCCAAAAACCCACAATGAATGTATTTGTCTTGAATATGAACTAAAAATAATAATTCTAATAAAAATGGAGAAAAGGGGTCCAGAGACAGAGGGAGGGAGGCATGCACAAAGTAGAAGGGGCATAGAAGAGAATCAGATGTGTTGTGTGCACATACCTGCTGCCTAAGATGAATGTACACTTCTTGTAATGCAAACACGTACTAATAAAATAATTTTAAAAAGGAAAACTGCATCAGTGTACATTCAAGCAGATTAATACCAAGCTCACTCAAACTGTGAACAATTCTGCTTGATGAGGTTAAAATATTTTATTAATTGAATTTCTGAGCAAAATAAAATATCATTAGAAATAAGGAGATGGGTCTTTTGCAAATGATCAGGGACCAAGAGATGGAGGGAGAAAGAGGAAGAAAAGGGGATTTTTAAAACGAATTCAAATTTGCCATGTACCTTGCCAACTCCCCACAAAGAGCCATTATGCACTGCAAAGATGTACTAATAAAAACTAAAATAAAACTGAACAATGGTCCATGGAAAAACTGATGAAACTCTTGAATATTTTTGCAAAATAACCCTCTGTGTGATATTGTTTTCATGCTTAGTGCTGTTTGCCAGTAAAAAATTTATTTTGACACATTCTTTGTATGTTCTGAGAATTATAATGTACATAAAATTAAATAATTACATTGTGTTAAATAAATGAATATTAGTTTTATTTTTCAAAACAAATTCTCAAGTTCTTACTCTTTCTGTCCATACTGGGGATTGAACCCATGACCTAGTTGCCCAGGCTGTCCTTGAATGTCTGTCATCCAGTGTTTTCCTGTTTCAGCCTCCCGCATAGCTGGGATTAGGGCATGCGCCAGGGTGCCTGGTTACATGGACTCATTTTAAGTGGCTCTTTCTTGGTTCCAATTTTCCTTTAACAGGGACTTCCCTATACCATTCTGACAGCTTCTGTTTGTTTCCTGAACCAAAACATAAAACCCTTAAATGCAAGGACCTTCTTTAATTCATCTTTAATTCCCTGAAAGCCTAGCTGAGTATTGCTCATAAAACTGCAAAATAAATGAACGGGTACTTGGGCGAAATGAATAGGTCCTCAGCACCCACTCTCCCAATGGCCCTGGAGTTATTACTCAAAATTGATGGCCTGAGACTTGGAGGTCTGAGTAACCTATTTCTAGCACATACACCTGACCCAGATATATACTCTTACATTGGTTAAAATATTAGTAATCTCTAAAACTTTTGTGTTTGCTTTTCTCTGAAAATAGCCTTTGGGTATATTTTATGTATCGCTCACCATCATCTCACATTTAAAAAACAGGTTCTCAAGATTTCCAAAGGAATGGATCACTTGTGAAACCATCTTGTCATTAACCAGAACTGTATTTTAGATGAGTAATCAACAAGTTCATGTTCCAAGAGACACAATATGTGTTTGGGAATGGTCTGACGTGGACAGGAGCTAGAGCCTGTGGATAATAAACTGCTACCTAAAGGCCTTGGGGTGGTCCATATGGAATTGGGAAGCTGCTAGCATTGGGGCAGACTGGTACCAGAAACCTACTGTGTGCTCAGCCCACAGACCCTGACACACATCGTTGATCCTTTTAATGGAAAGTAATCCTAAAAGGTGTCCTTTCTGCTAGTTTTGGAAATCTGTGCCTCAGAGTAAACATATTAAATTCATTACAAAAAATTGGTCTTTAGACCCTGGTGGCTACAGGTCTTAGGAAGGACCAAAAAATGTCAGGCTGCTGTCAGGGTGTGGGAAATCTGCTGCTGGAAGTGGGTGCTGCAGTTAGCAGATTCGATGTAGAAATCATCACTCCATTCAAACAGATTGATCTGATGGCTTAGTGGGTGATATAATGTGCCCAAGGAAGGATACATAAGGGCTTTCATGAGCTTCAACAAACATTTCCAAAATCCCTGGAGTTCCAAGCAGGGCTGGACAAGATCTGCATTTAGGGCCTTTGTAAGCCCAGTGCTGTCCAAAATCAACACAAATGCTCTGCCTTGAGGAGACAGCAATGCAAAGTGATGTAAGGCAATTCAGTTTATTGATCATCTACTATGTGCCAGGAGTCTGTTAAGCAGGAGGCTTACAATACATCTGAAATGTGTTCCAAGAAGACTATTAAATAAAAGGAAGATCTGCGGGGAGCTAGAGAGGGTAAGAAAGGGTGAATATGATCAAAGTATGTTATGTGCATATGCAAAAGAACCATAGTGAAACTCATTATTGTTTATTATTGAACACGCACTGAAAAAAAAATACTCTAAGTGTTGTTAAACAAGATCTACAGGTCAGAATACCATCTAGATTCAGCCTGAAATAAGTAACTATTGTAATAGAATTAAGAATTTAGGCAAAATAATTTCTTGACTGTCAAAATGAATGAGTATTTGCAGAAGGCTTTTTTAAAAGGAAAAAAAACTATGCAGAATTTGAAAGCAAGATGATAAGAAATTAACAATGGTTACTATATTGCATAGTGTTATTTTCAAAGTAGCTGTTCAGATGATCAGATACAGGCATGCAAAATTGATCAGACAGTATAAGCACTAACTGTTCCTTTCAATGAAATAATGGAAATTAGTAGTCTAATTATCTTAGCTGTTTTTCCCCTTCCTTCTTTTCTCCTTTCCCTCATCCCAGTTGTTCCTTCCCTGTAAGCAGTCTCTTTCCCTTCTAGAGTATCTATTGTACCTTTTGAATCTTATTTATTCTTTCAGCTTCTTATACTGAGGAGACAATATGATGTTTACACATGCGAGTCTGATTTATTTCACTTATGAGTATGGTCTCTAGTTGCATCCATTTACCTATAAAAGCCTCGACAAATATGTATGTATGTATGTATGTATGTACATATGTGCAAGATGGCTAACATGGTCCCACTATTGTCTTATGTCACTTTATGGTAAGGAATAGTTGATGACTGGTTGTTTGATCAATCTTGTATGTCTATGTGTGTTTTCCTGAGCATACACTTGGAAGTTATCAATATGCAATGCAACAACTATTGTTGGTTTCCTGTTGCTTTGTCTATAATTCAATTTTGATTATGCTGTTATTGCGCTACTTTGTGTCTCTTTGTTAACGCTTTCCTCTTTTTTGTTGATGTTGTTCTTTTTCTTTTACACTTTAAAAAAATTTTTAAAAAATAAAAAAGTAAAAAAGCCTCGAGTTTATCTTTCTTTATAGCTGAGTGGTACTCCATTGTACAAAGATATCTTTTTTATCTGTTCCTTGGTTGGATAAAAAAAAGATGTGGTATTTTTATGCAGAAAGTTTTTAAATCCTCGCATGTACAAGTTTGTTGAACAAGTGCATCTTGAATCATTTCAGCCTACAGTCTGGGACTGCTCACCCTGCCATGTTGCTATGCTGTGCTGCCTCTCACTGGCTCAGAATAATGGACCCAAAAGAGTACAGCCTGAAATTGCTGAGCCAAAGTAAACCTTCCCTCTTGATAAGCTGATTGTCCAGCTATTTGTACAGTAAGCAAAAGTTGGATAACAAATGGGTCCCTGAACACTGATTTAAGCCTCTGAAGTTAGATTCAATGAAGAAAATTCAGCTGAAGACTGCAGGGTTGAATTATAGCTTTCATGGAATTACAGATAAGGTGTTACTCAAACTGAGGAATTCACCTGAACGAGAGGTGAGTGACCCTAAATTGCTTTCTTACTAGAGAGCTATTGTAAACCAGGAAGTTGGAAGCTATGTAACATGATATTTATTAATATATTAAACTTAACCATAGTTTTTTTCTTTGAAAACAAGTTTTAAATTGGCTCAAAGCCAGTTAACAAAAACATTAGTAAAACAAAAATAAAAAAATATACTACAAATGAGTATACCGCTTTATCACTATAATACCTCCAAAGCTCATTTAAAATTTTCATTACAAAGTTTCTGCAGTCAAAAAAAAAAAAAGAGCAACCAATTTATTATGTTATTCTCATAATGGGGGAAAAAAGACTCAATTTTTATGACAGGAAAAATAAATCTTCTAAATCCTGGAAAAAAGTTCTTACATGAACCTTTATCCAGAAAGCATGAAGAGATATAATGAAAAATCCTCATATATTATTAAACAGCAAATTTACAAGTGAAAATCATCTGTTTGTGGATTTTTTGTTTAAAAGGCAAAAGAATATTATTAAAGCACAATTTAGGACCAAGTATTCAAAATTTCAATTGGGTAATTTATGTCCAGTTTAGAACTAAGGGATCCTCTTACACTTTCACTTTATAGATCTCTTTTCTGGCTCTTTCCACGGTGGCTATAATTCTATCAACAGGATCTCCTGTAACGCAGACAATTTTCAAATAGATGGAGGAAGGGTGATCAAAAAATGGATGCCGTATACTCTGAACAGTTCTTCCAGGAGCAGCCTGCGCTCTCCTGCTTGAGAATCTCTGCTCACTTACCTCCATACTGAAAGTTCCTTTCATCTTGGTTTTTGGATGGGAGCACAGCAGGAGACAGTCTCAGAGCTGCTACAGTATGGAGCTGGGATGTCCCACAAAGTTCATGTGTTAAGGGCTCAGTCCCTGGCTTGGGGCCCCTGGCAGTGGTGCACACTCTAGAGGAGAAGCCCAGTGGGAGGGCTCTTACCCCTGGAGATGAATCCTCAGAGAGGACTGTGGGACGAGCCCCTTCCTCATTCTCTTTCCCCTAGGCCAGGAGGGGAGAGGCTTTCCTGTCACAAGACCAAAACGATGGAGTCAAACAACCATGCACTGAAACCTCCGAACCCATGACCCAAGATAAGCTAAAACAGGTTAGTTCACCTCGGGTATTTGTTGCAGTCATCGGAAGGTTCTGAAATGTAACTGAAAGCAGAACCCCCCCAAAAAAGGCCTCATTTCCAGGAAAACCTTGGCAGTTCCACCCAGGGCTCTTACTAGGAAACAGATTACAAAAGGCAGACCCTTCCTTATGATACTGTCATGCATTTACTCTCATATTTTTAAAAAATCTAATTCAGGCACCCAAATCTCTTGTTCTAGTATTCTGGGAGGCTGAGGCAGGAGGATCGCAAATTCAAACCCAGCTTGGGTAATTTACCAACTGGCTTGGTTACTTTTTTCTTGTTGCTGAGACAAAATACCCAACACCCAAAATGAAGAAAGGAAAGATTGATTTAGCTTACACTTGTGGAGGTTTTAGTCCATACTTGGCTACTTCAGAAGCAGAGTGACACATGGCAGAGGGCAAACTTCACGGCAGCAGAGCACAGCAAAAACAACCAGAGCAAAAAGGAGGAATGGCTGCAAGCAGCCTCTTTCCTTCCCTTACCTTGTAAACAGTCTACCCCCACCCAGGGGGCATGTAGCTCTCACACAGTCTCCATACCCTCCTCTTCCACAGGCTCAGGATGTGTACAAATTAAGCACCTTGGCTTCCTGCTGAGTCACTCAGCCAAACCTTTAGACTCCCCAAGTTGACACAATGTATCAACCATAACATTCCACCCCTTGTCAACTTGGCAACCAGACACATTTCTTTAAACCAGTTTCCAGACACAAAGACATGCTTATATTAGAACCATAACATTTTGCCCCCATACAAAAGAAAATTAAACATTTTTAACATTTAGAGGCACAAAATAAACATCACCATTCCAAAAGGCACCAACAGGGTAATATAGAGCACTGGGACCAAAGCAGTTCCAAAATCCAGCAGGGCTCACATTATGTCCTGTAATTTCACATCCAGCATCTGAAGCAACTTGGTGCACGTTGTGAGCTCCAAAGGGTTTGCATGAGTCCACCCCTATGGCACTTCTAGTGGTTACAGCCTCCACAGCTTTTTTCTTAGGCCTGCTTTGCTCCCTCCTTGCAGCTTTCCTCAGTTGATCCACGATCCTGTCTTTTCTAAACTTTTGAGGTCTGTAGAGCACCTTTTGCTTTATACTCACAGCTTCACACACTGCCCTCTCAGGGGCACACTGCCTGGCCTCCCAGGCCTTCTGAAATCTGGGTGGAAGCCTCTTTAGCCTCAGAACTCTTGCATTTTAGCTGCACCTAAAGCCAGGGCCACGTGGATGATGCCAAGGTCGGCTGCCACCTGGAGCAGTAGCCAAACTTTCCTCTCTCTTGGCCTTAGGCATTGAGTGCCTGAATCTCTGGGCACACTGAATCTAATTCTGAGGAGCAAATTCTCTATGCTGCCTCCATTCTGGAACCTGGTGCAGCTGCCGCCACCATTCTGGAACATGGCACTCTTTGGCTTCCTTCTCAAGGCACGGTCTTTCACCTTTGCAGTTTTGAGACTGCAAAGGTTGGAGACTTGCTTTTTGTAATGCCCTCAGGCCATCTTTTTTATTCTCTTGTTTCTTTATAGCGATAGAGACCTCCTCAGCCTTATCTTTGCAGTCCACAGCTGTTCTGGAGCTTTCTTTCTGGCCAAACTCACAACATTTTAAATCATCCTGCTGGGCTCTTTTTTCTTGATTGTCAATATAAATCTGGCTAAAAGCCCCCAACAATAACCATGCCACTGCCCCAACATTTGACTGCCTTGAAATTTTTTTTGTCAGATTAATCAGTTTGCTGCCACCCTTAATCTCAGTCTTAGGCAAAGTCTCTGGACACGAGCAAAATGTAGACAAACTTTCTGCCAAGCCATAATATATATCATCTGGAGTCCAACAACCAATGCAGTCCTTCTTCCCAACAGAAACCTCCTGAACATGGTCTTTAATGGCAGGATTTCTATCAGCCTTCTGGTCTTTAGAGATCTGACCTGACTTCTCCAAACCTTTCCAAACTCTTCCCACAAGCAATTTCCAAAGGCTTTTGAACCACATGGTCAGATATAGTCACAGCAAGACCCCACTCCTGGTACCAAATTCTGTCTTGGTTACTTTTCTCTCATTGCTGAGACAAAATACCCAGCACCCAAAATGAAGAGAGGAAAGGTTTATTTAGCTTACACTTGTGAAGGTTTTAGTCCATACTTGGCTGCTTTAGAGGCAGAGTGACACATGGCAGAGGGCAAACTTCACGGCAGCAGAGCACAGCAAAAACAACCAGAGCAAAAAGGAGGAATGGCTGCAAGCAGCCTCTTTCCTTCCCTTACCTTGTAAACAGCCTACCCCCACCCATGGGGCATGTAGCTCTCACACATGTAGCTCTCACACAGTCTCCATGCCCTCCTCTTCCATAGGCTCAGGATGTGCACAAATTAAGCACCTTGGCTTCCTGCTGAGTCACTCAGCCAAACCTTTAGACTCCCCAAGTTGACACAGTATATCAACCATAACATCAACTTAACAAAACCCTATCTGATAAGAAAAAATTTAAGATTGCAAATGATATAGTTCGGTGCAAAGGCCCTGTGTTCAATTCCAGTACTAGAAAAGAATTCCAAGGCTTCAGGGTTTGGGGTCTCCTCTCCCCAGTTCTCCCACTCCCCTCCCTGTTGCAGCCTCCAAGCACCCTGGGCTCCTTTCAGTTTTGTAACACAACAGACTTCTCCCTGTCCTAGAGTTCTCCCTGCCCCAGAGGATTCACAGATGTACCTGCAAATTATCTTTGTTTGAATAATACCTACTCTAGGTCCAGGTGAAAGAGTAATTCCTCCATGGCTCAAATTCCTCTCCAGTCATACAAGCCTTGATCTTTCCCTGTGGATCCTGATTCTCTAAACACATGGAGTGACTCAATCAACATGTGCTAGAGACCAGGCAATATGCTTGTGCTCATGTTTGTAGCTACAGATTCTAAACTGGTAGCAATACTTATTACAGTATTCTTATTTTACAAGTAAAAATAGTGTGAGAGCTAAAACTGTGTGTCCGTGGTGTTTAAATTTGTAAGCTGAGTTGAGCATCTGATATTTGCCTGACTCTAAAGTCTATGGCAGTTTTATTGTTTTGCATCTCTCCTTTCCTAGATTCATGGACAAAGAAGTAATAATAAGTATTAAAAACCTATTATGCTTAGGAGACTTTAATTAGTCCTTACAAAACCCTATGTCCTATTCTTATGATTTGTCTCTATGACAGGATGTATATCCTCTGAGGTCACCAATTTTATGTTTTATTCTTGTGCCTATCTGGGATGTACCATTAGGTCCTAAACACAATGGAACAATAGTGTGCTTAGTGGTGATGAGCATGTTTGTACAGTTAAAAGGGGGATGATTTGGAAAGATAGAAGATAGAAGATAGATAGATAGATAGATAGATAGACAGACAGATAGACAGACTCTCCAGGCACAGTGATATCTCAGTCTACACTTTCATTTGCAAATAATTTGGTTCACAAACAAAAGTGTTGGGCAAAAGTTTTGTTTTTGTTTGCAAATTCTACACTGAGTGACAGACACGACTGTGGCCACCTTTCCTACACAAACACAAGCGGGCCTTCTTTTCCAAAACTGTGGAACAAATTAAGTTCACGAAACAAGGCTCCACTGCATATGCTCTTTAAAAGAAATATACTGAAAACAAATGAACAAAATGAATACAACCTTCAAAATCAAATATTTGACTTAGGACTTTTTGATTTTGCAATGATTGGAACGTGTACCCATACTTTATGTCTTGATCTAGTTCCAGACCCTCTCAGGATGCCAGCTAGTAGCAGCAAGCCACAACGTCCAGTTGGCCACACAGCTATGAGCATAAACAGCGGATGCTCCACAGCGTACAGTACTGCCAAACCATGGTGTTCAGAAGGAGCAGTAAATGCATCTTATGGTGGTTTCAACATACAGTGGGTTTATGAGAACATGACCCCATCGTAATTCAAGTGTTCTGATACAAAAGTATTTGTACCAGCCAAAGGAAATGTTAAGGGAGAATGCTTTATTAGAAAAAATAAGGATATAATATAATAATAAAAGTAAGAAAGCAAGAATATATAGCAATAATGAACTTACATGAGTCAAGAACATAATCTTGAATACACATTCTCTTACAAACACACACTAAAATAGACAGCAACCTAAGAAATTTATAAATCCACAATCATAGTTGATATATGGACACTTCTCTATAAGATAAGGATAAACCAAAGAAAATATTATCAAAGATTTCAAAATATAAACAACACATTTACAGAACTGACCATATCTTAGAAATATCTTAATATTTATGACCATATCATAAAAATATCTTAATAATTTCAAAAATTCTAAACCATATGGGGCATATTTTCTAAACAGAAGCCAATTAAATGATATAAATCAAAAATTTAAGTTAAAAATCTTCTATATTAGGAAAGGTAAAATTCAAATCTTAAAATTATTCCTGAGGTAATTATGAATGGAAATTATTTAGAACAAGATGTTAATGAAACTAGTACACATAAAAACTTATAGGAAACAGCTAAAGTGACACGTGTGAATCTTTATAGTAAATGAATTGAAAATAATTGCATTGGCTGGGGGTATAGCTCAGTGGAATAAGCGCCTGCCTAGCAAGTGCAGGGTCCTGAGTTCAATCCCCAGTACCGCAAAAACAAACAAACAAACAAACGAAAATAATTGCATTAAAACTAACCACCCAGAAAAAACATTAAATTAAACCTATAGAACATAAAAGAAAAAAAAATGAATGTATTGTTATTTAAAAAGAAATAAAAAATTACAAACATCAAAAGCTGGTCTCTGGAAAAATCTAACACACAAATCTCTAGCAGGACTAATAAGAAAAATAATGTGAACATGCACAAATAAACATCATTAAGAGGAAAAGGAAATGGCACACAATTACAGGAACAGTGGAAACTTTGCAAACTCATAGGAAAATGTTAAAATGTAACACGTTAAAATGTTTAAATGTAACATGTTAAAATTTAAATAAAATGAAATCATAAAATGCCAATTATTAAAATTATCTCAAGAATAAATCAACAGCCAAAAAATCAGTAACCTTGAAGGAACCTGACCAAATAATCAATTCTTCCAGTAGAGAGGGAAGATGTTGAGGAAGAAAAGGCAAGGAAATGGTTTTAAAGCCCATTCTACCAAAAACACATGGAAGAGACAATCGGTACTTTATACAAACTGCTTCAGAGAAACAAAAGTGGAAATTACCCTACCCTTGTGGAGCTAGTTCAAAGGAGGACAATGTAATTATAGACCAGGCTGGTTTACAAATAGAGATATAAAAACATTACTCAGCTGAATTTAGTCATTTGCATTTTGACCAAGTAAGGTTTAGTGGGTATAGGAATGGCTGAATATCAAAATTTTACCAATTTATACATTGTTTTTGCAGGTTCAAGAAAAATAGTTTTAACTATTTCAAGAAACAAAAGTCCGCTTTCCTATTCAAAATGTCTCTCTTTTCACCCAACTTCATCCAACACATGTACTCATTTCTTCTGACAAATCAGGTCCCCACTGCCCTCTGCTTTGGATCAAGGATATCCTCTCTCCTAAGAGACACACAGGCCACAAAGTGATCGCTGTGACATTCCACGGGAGGATAATGAAAGACATCAAAGAGTTTTCCATTCTGATTTGTACTTTGATTTTTTTACAAGGTTAAAACTTTCTGATATATCTCACACAGGAAAATATACTTTCCCAAAACCTGCTATTCCATCTACAGATGACATTTTTCTATAACTATGTAGTTCTGTTTTTATCATTTGTCCTTTTTTGGACTTAGGATTACAAGATAAACTTTGGGAAAGAAGAACTCCATAATTATTTTAACCCAATGTCTTATGATTTTCTTCTGACTGACAGACAGAAGCTATCATCTAACAACTTGATTGTCTCAACATATCAGTCCTTTCTAAGTGTGTCTATTCTATGATGCAGCAGTAATACTTCTAGGAATTTATCCCAAGGATTATCAGATGTTGTATGAGGCTATCTATCTTGGAACTATTTGTAATAGTAAAAATTCAAACCATGTAGATATTTAATAACAATGGAATAAAGTGACCTGTAGGCCATTCTTTTATGGAGTACTACTCATTAAAGAATCGTATCATAGGAAAATATTTTGTGATATAAGAATAATGTTCTTAAAAGCTTGTTAAGTGAAAAAGCAGGATGCAAAAATTTAGTGAATTTGTTTGATAAATGTACCATTATTTTAACAGAAGTATATGTCTGAGGGAAAAAAACTAAAAGAATCTCCAAGAAAAATAATATTAATTTGCTCGTCTCAGAATAATACAATTATAAGGTGAACCGCGTTTATTTGTTCTTTTGCTTTGCAGTTTATTTTTTCACACACTCCAAGTGAAGAAGGAAAAATAAGTCCACAGCTAGAAGATGGACTGGCTGAAATAACTGGACCTTCCTGTTCTCTGATGAACATAACAATCTCACACAGCTCTAGCCACCTGTGACCTTTGTCAGTGACTGCAGTGAAGCAGGACAAACACAAGAGCACTCTGTAGACACTGCTGGGCACAGACAAAAATAAAAACATTGTGGAAACCATAAAAGCCAGATGGAAATGACTTTGACTTCTCTGTCACTTCTCACATTAGCCCACTCTGTTCTTAAGATGTCTACTCAAGGAATTTCCCTTTTCCTACTTCCTGGGAGCATCCTTTTCCTACCCTAAACAGCCTAACACAAGGTAATCCTGTGACAAGCCCCCAAACTTCCTCTCACTGCGATGGCTACAGTACCTCCCTGGCTATAGTTATATAAACAAATCCAACTGTGTTTTAATATGTATGTGTTTTGGGTAGCTCTGTCCAAAGATAGCCATTAATATTGGCTGTATGCATGAAGCATGTATACCTTTTGCAATTTAAGAGAAAAATGTTTGAAATTAAGTCCTATCTGTTAATTGATATGTTGATTGACTTTCAAGCTCTAGACAAAGAGATAAGGAGAGGGACCTAGATAAAGAGATGGACCCTCAGCTGCTACCAGCTTCTTGCATTTCCAGTGAGCCGGGGCTCAGGCTGACAACAGGAACTTAGTTCCTCTGGTATCATTATTGTCTTGGTTACTTTTCTCTCATTGCTAGACAAAGTACCTGAGGCCCAAAATTAAGGAAGGAAAGGTTTATTTAGCTCACAGTTTGTGGAGGTTTCAGTCCATACTTGGCTGGCTCCAAGGCATGTGGCACATGGCAGAGAGCAACAGTTCAAGGTGGTGGAAGACAGCAAAAGCAACAAGAGCAAAACAGAGAAGCAGGCATGGAGAGCAAGCTTCTTTCCCTTCCTTATATTGTGCACAAACTACCCACCCCAGGGTGGGTGTAGCACTCATACCCATAATTAATCTCAGCATTGTGCCATGGATTAATCATAAACTCTAGAAGACCGCCCCATGATTGCATGAGGTTTTGAGGGGACATCTGGACATAAACCGTAGCAGTTATCTTTGGAAAGCATCAGAAATACTTCAGGCCAATCTAAAGCAGGGCTTCTCTACAGTGACGAGATATGTGGGCCTGATAATTCTTTGTTGTGGACTCATGCTGTAAACTGCAGGCTCTCTGGCAGCATCCCTGGTCTCTTGCACTTGATGCAAATAGTACCACTCCATGGGCACAACCCAGGATGTCTCCAGACAGCTTCCTTGGGAAAGGGGTGAAGAGTAAATTGCTCTCAGCTGAAAGCCATTCATGTAGAGAGTGGACAAAAGAAAGAGGGTGAGTTACTAGGAGGCCCAGAGTTCTTTCTCCGCCTCCCTTGACCATACATTCTTCATACTTAAGAGTGGAAATAATCATTCTTGCCTGGCCTAACTTACAAGAATAGTGTAAGGTGAGGGGAAAAAATAGGCATAAAAGTAGCTAAGAGGTAACTATTTAGTTGATAAAAACTTATCGACTGTGATCCAGGCATGGTGACATATGCCTATAATTCCAGCACTGAGGGAAGCAAAGGCAGGAGGATTGCAAGTTTGAGCCCAGCCTGAGAAAGCCAGCTGTTTAATAATACTCTCTCAAAAAAAAGTGACAAAAGAATTCAGATCTAGAACAGGGTGAGGGCCCTGCCACACACAAAGAAAATTTAAACAAACATATGCCCACTGAATGCTAAATTAGATTGTTTTAAAACAGAGAGTTCCAGCTGAAAAGGATATAAGGCCTTCATCCTGATTGCATGTGTACATAAAAGTGACAAAATGGAATTACCGTGGATTGCTTCAAACAGCAAACTATAGCAGCAACCGAGACTCCTTCAGAAATAATCACTTAATTGACATAAAATTATTTAATTTGGATTTGTCCAATGTAGCCTAGCAGAGAACCCAATTTTCAAGTAAGAGATCATATTGTGTAATTTGTCTCAAAAACTCTCTCAGAGAGTTTTCCGAATCTTGGCTTCCATCCTAATGCAGAACTGCAAATCATACCAATGCTCCTGAATCATCCCAGGCAGGTATACCAGTCAGCTTCCTGTTGCACAACAAACTACCCAACACACATAATCTCAAAATCCAAAGGAGAAAAAGGCTTATGTTGGCTCATGGTGTCAGAGGTTCCAGTCCATGGTCAACAGGCTCTGAGACACAATGACGGGGCAGAGGGAAGCTGCTCATCCTCACAGCGGCAGGAAGAAGAGACAGCGCGATGCCAAGAGTGGAGCCGAGGGGACCCGGGACAAAGCGCACCCTTCCAGGTCCCTCCGCAGTGACCTTCTTTCCTTAGCCAGGCCTCACTCCTAACGGCACAGTCAGCTCCCAGCTCAGCGGCTGAACCCATGTGATGAGGTCAGCACCTCCACAACCCAATCACCTCCTAAAACCTCCCCCTCTAATCTCATTCACACACCTTCTGAGAGACATTTTTGATTCAAACCATAGCAACAGTTTTTAAAATCAAGATAAAAAGGAAAAAAATAAGCAAAGAGAAATTTAACATATTATTGTATGCCTGTATGGTAGGAGCGATCGTTTCTGGAGATCCTAAGTAAATAAGACTAGAACAATAGTTAAAAGTGAAAAAAAAATGCAGGGACACAAAATAACAATTTGACCAACTTTTAGGTAAGAGCAGCAAAAGGCTAAAATTCATAGATGTAAACATGACTCAATGCGATACCATAGTTTACTACATAAAGTTCTTATAATATCTTTAAAAGGTATTCTAAATAATGAAATTAGCTTTAGAATTTTAACCAAACTGAGAATTTCTCAACGTTTTCTTTCTAAACAGGATGGTTTTTATTTTTCTTTCTTGTTTTCTGAAAAATGGAAATAAGCTGTTTTCACTTAGAAATATTTTATGGAAATGTGTTATAAGGGGCCTTTTCCACTAGCTTTTGAACAACCAAGTGAAACACTTGCTTTTCTTTGCAAAGGATCAGGTGTTTCCTATCTCACTTTTTGAAATGTAAAATGGAATTGGTCAGGAGTTATGAATAAAATTCTGCAGAACTGAGATGCCAAGATCAAATCTTTCACCTGGTTATTTAGTGTAGTAATTAATAGTGGAAAATAAGATGGTTTTAAAAATGGGTTCAAAAGGTTCAAAGACGTTAATCTTGGGCTGTGCTTACACTTACAAGCTAGGGATCCCTGGTTTGATGAGATAAAGGGGCTCTGGGAGTTCTTTTTACGTTTCAGTGAGTCAGGATAACAAGCTTTGCAGAGCAGACTGCTCCTGACCGTCTCATGTAGCTTGGCCCAGCAACACAGGATCGCAACAAGCAACATAGGACTGTAGTGCAACAAGCAACACAGAACCATCTTCTTGGTCAGTGTTATAGACAGGATCATAGAGAGTAGCTTATGCTGATCTTCCTTTAGCAAGTTATGCCTGACACTCTGAACTTCAGGATACTTTAATTTATTTATGCTTTTTTTTTAGAGTGGGTGCACTTACATGATTTGAGTCCAAAATTTCTTCCAAGGGGTCATGTGTTGATTCTCGGTCTCCATTGCAGCAGTGATCAAAGGTGGAAGCCTTTGGGAGGTGATTGGGTTATCAATGTGCTAACCTCTTTAGTGAATTAATTCATGCATAAATTCATAGTTTAATAGGATATTGGGAGATGATGTAACCTTTAGAATGTGGGGTTCAGTTAGAGGAAGTAAGGCATTGGAAGCATGCCTTTTAAGGGTATATTTTGTCCCCAGCACCTTCTCTCTGCTTCCTTGCCACTATGAGGTGAGAGGCTGTGTTCCACCATGCGCTCTCTACCATGACGTTCTGCCCCACCAGAGGCCCAAACAGTAGGGCCAAGTGCCCATGGACTGACCCTTCTAAACCCATGAGCCAAAATAAATCTTTCTTTCTTGAAGTAGACTTTCTCACAGTGACAGAAAGCTAACTAACACAATTCTCTTTCATTCTATTCCCAAAGATAATGAAAGATAAGGAAACATGTTATTAAATTTGCATCTCTGTAACTCTTCACCTGAGTCAATCTTTATATTTAGATACAATCTTTATATATTAATATGTACACAGCAAGTGCATTTCCCATTGTGCTGTGCCATTACCCTGAGGCAAAACGATATCACGTAAATTTAAAGGATGGTTCCTCATTGTGAAGATGGTTACATAATGGAGAAGAGAGCTGGCAAATATGTGAAAGATTCTCACATATTGGAAAAGTTACATGTTTCTATCTTTTACCAGGGAAGCCACTTTATATCCTGCATGTACCATACCACTTAATATAAATGAGCCCAGGACAACCCACTACTTACATATTTAAGAAGGATATCAACAGCTTTTGAAAGCTTGTAATAATGCCTCACATTAGCATGGACTTCACTGCACTGTTGATTACTAATCTGTTTATAATTAGAATAGACTGGAGGATTTTTTTTCTTAAATTACAGAAATTCTGACTTTAAATTACTCTGGGGTAAGCTGTGGCATCTATAAAATTTAGAAGTTTCCCAAGTGATTTTCATGTTCATCCAGAGTGGCAAACCACTGGAGTAGACTCTGGCTCCATCTCTAATCTACAAAATCAGAAACTCTTGGGAGAAGTCCCTGGCAATCTGTGTTTGCCAGGCACTTCTAGAGCTCTGATGCCAACAAAGAATTTCCAGATTCAAAATTCATTAGGCTGTTACTATCACTCTGCACAGTGCACTACAGAGATGCTTTTCTTTCTTATAAAGATAATTACTCTGCAGCTCGGAGAAGTTATAGGACTCAGTCAAGTTCATCTGGGTGGAGGTAATATCCCGGGCCCAGACTTCTGCCTCAGAGCACCATTGTACCCTGCTGCTGCTTACTACCTAGAATGTCAATTACATGAATGTATGTCACAGATTTCCTTTGGTCCGATTAATGGTTTCCAAAACTGTCCATCCCTTTAATGTAGCCTTGTCTCCTGTGAAATACTTTTGCTTTTGTCTATTTAACACATTATTTATTTCACCATGCTTTATTTGGCCTCTGATTCTATACATGCCTTTCCTGCCACCTATGGCTGCCATGCAGTGGCGAGAGTACTTGGCCTTTCTCTGTAGGTCTGGGGCCTGGAAACCTGTACCTGCACAAGCCCCCTCCGCATTTCACAGGTCCATCTCAGCAGGCGATGCTGCTCAGGAACAGCAGGCCCAGGCCCCCGACCGTAGTCCTTGCATTCCTGCTCCATAAGGCTACTGTGAAACTTGGACCTAGAGTTCCACAGAGGACAGTCCCTGCCTTATTTACTGATTTATTTACTCCTGTTTCCAGCACTAGTGATTCTGAGGTATTCCCCAGACCCTAGAAGGGAAGCTCAGGAAGTACTTGCACATGAACAGGTGGTGGAAACACTAGAAATCCTTCAGGGCCACGTACAGGTCACCTCTGAGTTCTTTGCTATGCCTAAACTACCCAGTGGCCAATCTGGCCTAGTTCCCAGCATGACTTTTTCTTTATTATGATTTGTTAAACATGTTTATCTTCTGCTGTTGAGCTAGTTTTTCAGTTTTCTGATTCATACAGAGGCAACATTGTTGTTTTGCAATTTACATAAATGAAACAGCACAAGGGAAACGCTACCAAAGCAAAACACTGCACAGATGTCAGACTCTTCTTGTTATGTATATTTATGCCATATTTCCTTTTTCCTATCATTTATTAGGCTCTGGAGACCAGCTTCTTCTGGGAGACCTTGGACAGGACCTCTATTCATCACCGTTTCGAAACAACATAAGAATAGACGTGCCACTGGCCTGGGCTGGATAAACCATTCCAAGTGTGTGGTTCCATTTTATGAAGAGCCAGAGCTGCTGTTAGTTAAGAAAATGGTTTATTTTCTCCAGAGGTTAAATTGAAATATTTTCTGGCATTTCATTTAATGATAATGAAAAAGGCAAAATACATGTACATTAATCTATTTCATTTGAGACAGGATCAAAGATTGCTGTGACGTGAGGGACACGCCAAGGGCTTACCAGCAGAAACCATGAATAACTAAATAGGGATATGATGTGAATCAGCAAACCCAATCAGCATGTGCAACGTGAGTTCCAAGAAGAGACTTTCCAATCCTCTTAATTCCACTGTGCACCATTATTTGTGGAAGTTGCCAAACTAAGAAAACATAAAATGCAAGGCATCCATCCTGAGCTTTGAACACACCCTTACATAACAGTTTTTAATCCCACCAGCAATAAAGCATCCTCAGAGGACCTGGAGACCTACATTCCTGAGGACGGAGCTTGACACTGATTGATTACTTTCTAATAGGTTTTCCGAGCTACCTGCTTGAAAATTCTCACCACAAATGTGGCTCGAAATTGAGCCAGCCCTTCTGAATCATCCCGTATGGCCATTCCAGCCTGAACTCTGCATTCATTTGTCTGATACTACCACCCTTGGGTTTTTTACATTTCCCACTTGGGTTCATGTGATGCTCTATAGAGGTGGTCTCTACCTATTCCATGGACTCTAGATGGTGAACCACATCTTCTGAGCACAGGGACTCCCTTCTGTGTCTTTCCACCCTTGAATCTCAGACATTTGCATGCACTAGGGTCACAATGACTACAGTAGGGGGCCTGTGGGTGCTATTCTGGAACAACCCAGTTTGCTGGGATTGGCTTGTGAAACACAGAGCTGGCTTCTCTCGGTGCAGTTTCCCCACCCTCAGACTCAGAGGGAGAAGCCCAGATTTCCCTCCCAGCACTGCTCAGCAGCAATGTGCAATGGTCATAAAGAGACTTGCAGAAAGCAGAGCCAAGTAGGCTGTAAAATAGAAAGATCTACCTGTCCAGGACCTGACAAGATGGCAGCTTGGGTCCCTGTTCTTCTGGCTATTTTAACTATATCATACTCTGTAGACAGTATAATTCCTGGAGCTGGGTCCCCAGTCCCATGATATCCCACCTTTCCACTACTGTTTCCCCTTCCTGGGTTTCCTTTCTCCTTTTCTCACTCTTCTTTCTTTACCTTTTCCTATTGCCTGAGGCAAAGCAAAAGACTCACCCAGGCTGCTACAGACAGATGAAGAAGGGTAAGAACAGTATCAGGAAAGGAAAGTATTTTGGAAAGAGAACTTGTAACCAACATGAGAGCACTACACCAATTATTTTGCACCTGAAATCTGTAAAGAAATATTATTGTTACTGTACTGTGCGCACTCCCTCAAAATTCACATATTGAAGTTTTAATCCTCAACATATGCCTTTATTTGGGAACAGGACTCTTACAGATACGAGTTAAGGTTAGGTTATACTGGTGTCAGGTGGACCCCAGTCCAACTTGACCATCTGTATAAGAAGAGGAAATTTGGAGAAAGAGAGAGACACAGAGACAGAGACAGAGACAAAAAGACCAAGGTAAGGTATCTACAAACCAAAGAATTTCAGTGATTGCCAGCAACCTCCACAAACCAGGAAAGAGGCATGGAACAAGTTCTCCTTCCCCTGGCCTCTGCCAGAAGCAACCCTCTCAACTTTCCTCCAGAGCCGAAAGAGAGCATATTTCTGTTTCCACCACCAGGTTTGCAGGACTGCATAATGGCAGCTAGAGCAGGGGAATATAACTTGCAACCTAATGCTTTGAAACCATATCTCTAAGAGCACCTGGCCTCTTTCCCTGTAGGAAAGCAAGTGCCCTTGAGGCTCACCAATGTTCAGGCATGGCTGATTTCCCACAAAGCTATATGGAGAGCACAGTTCCAGACTTTAGTACCTGCTTTGTAAAAATGGTGATCACTACCAGGATTCATTTAGAAACTCTCATTATCACTCATGAGTTTCCCAGAAATATTCAAGGCAAGGATTCAAAAAATATCTCACCTCCAAGAGTCAAGCAAGGAGGGTTGTGATTAATACTAGTGAGTCTGTGCCCGCACTCACAGAGATAAAACCTGAAAACCCAGCTAACTTGAAGTTTGTAATGTTATTGAAAATCTCCGCTCCTGCTCCTCATTTATAGAAACCAACGACATTTATAAGTCATACTATAACGTAACTCTTGGCAGCCCAGACGGTTGCTGCTTTCTGGTGCCTTCCATAATAGAGGGAACTGACTTGAGTTCTCTAACCTAACTTTCTTTACTGTTTTCTTTCCTGGCATCTTCATTTCACATAGATAGTCATGGACATCTAGATTCATGCAGCTTCTTGTTAATGAACTTTGTCAAATAATGTTCATAAACCTGACTGCACTTCTAAATGCTGATACAAGAAGATTTAAAACATGCTCTCATTATTTAAAAAAACAAACAAAAAACCCCTCTGCCCTCACATTTACCTATGTTAAAGTAAGTTAAGGGGAAGCAATACGGATGTTTCATAATGGACAAAAAGAAAAGCAAAGAGTAGAAAAATTCCAGGCACAAAGGCAAGGAAAGGTCAGGACAAATTCAGGCAGAAATTTAAAAAGGAAAGGCAAATTAACAGCAAGAGATCAAAACTGATGAGATGAGCATAAAAAATTCTCCAATCAATGTTAGCACAAACCTTCCTTTTAAGCTAAGAGACGCTAGCAGTAGAGCTATCTTGTGTTTGTTTTCTTCTTCCTTCCTTCCTTTCCCCTTTCCCCACCCTAGTTCCTTTTTTCTGTTGAACAATTTCTTCCCATTTCACAAAAAAAAAAAAAAAAAGAGATGAGAGGGGGTGTACAGAACTCCAGATGCTTTTAAATTTAGGTCAAGCATACTCCTATCTCCTGAGACACTCACCCATAAAGTGCTTCACGACCAGCAAGGGATCAATAAAAGGCACAAGCCAAAGTTGCACTGCTGCCTAGCTGTGCCAGAGTGTAAATTTTATAAATCATTACACTGAGTTCTGTACATACAGAATTCCATCAGAACATCTTTGTGTAACTTCACAGGAAATACCCTGAACAGAAACCATATTTGGCCAGTTTTGTGGGGATCGTTCCTGCTGTTTACCCAATGCTCTGGAGCAGAATTGCAGCCCGGGCCCAGTGTGGGGCCAGACGAAGCCAGTGACAGCACTGACAGACGATCGGTCAGACTCATTCACAGTATTTCTAATAACTGCCTCTATACTACTTTATAAGCTTCTACAGTTTGCACTTCTGATTTTTAATATTTTAAACATATTGAAAAATCCACATGCTTTTAGTTTTTACACAGAGGCTCAAGTGGTATCCACAGGTTGTTCTGTTTTGTTTGTCCTGCTGTTGCAGTTCAAAGGCACTGGACTTGTTCTCTGTTCCCACTGAACAGCAATGCATCCCACTGACTGCTCTGGGCCCCAGAGGGAAGACTGCTATACGACCCAGGGGTTTGCACATTTGGTCACTTGAGTCCAGAAGGCTCTAAAGGCTTCACTGTCATTACTGCTATGGCAAGCAGAAGGCCGAGAGAATCTGAAGGCAGGTTTATTTAATGCTGGACAGGCACTGACAAAGAATCAATTGTTCCTCAGAATGTCAGGCCTCTAAGGCCCAGGGATGCAGGCTTTATGGGACTGCAATCGGCGGGGTACAGAGGTAGAGTACTTGGCTATCTTTGATTGGTTCTTACAATATGTATCATAGTGACCAGCCATGTATCACAGTGACCAGCCATTTCCAGTTTCCAGAAGTGACGGGAACTGCTACATGGGCAGCTAACAGACTGGCTGGGGGGATACCTTCTGCTACATTACAGCTTCTGACCCCTGCTTCTCCTTTGCAGATAACAAAGTTTGGACCTGATAGAGAAACTAGTGATTCCCATTTAGAATTCAAATTCTGAGCCTTTCTCTATTGACAAGTACACAACACTGACACTCTACATACGTCATTAAGTGCCCAGATGGGTAGAATATTATCTGATGTCTACCTTAAACAGAATGCATCCTTTAATATGCGTGTAGCCAAACATCTTACTTCCAGGAAGAGCTAGAAAAAAGAAATACAGTCAATTCCATCGATTCTCTGTTATTGAAGATAAACTATCTGAAAGTCAGATTATCTTTTGTGTCACCATCTAACTGATGCTGTTTTGACTTAGGTTTCGTGTTATGGTTGATACACTGTGTCAACTTGGGGAGTCTGGAGGTTTGGCTGAGTAACTCAGCAGTTGTAGATCTTGGGGCAAAAAGGACATGCCCTTACCCTTGTGGGATGTTGTTTATTCTGTTAATTTGGGAAGCTTTAAAGGTTAACTGTGTGATTCAGCAGGAAGCCAAGGTGTTTACTTTGTAAACATCCTGAGCCTGTGGAAGAGGAGAGCATGGAGGTTATGTGAGAGGTATATGCCCCCTGGGTGGGGGTAGGCGGTTTACAATGTAGGGAAGAAAAGGAGGCTGCTTGCAGCCATTCCTCCCTTTGGCTGGTTGGTTTTGCTGTGCTCTGGTACCCTGAACAGTTTGCCCTCTGCCATGTGCCACTCTGCCTCCGAACCACCGAATATGGACTGAAACCTCCACAAACTGTAAGCTAAATAAATCTTTCCTTCCTTCATTCTGGGTGTTCGATATTTTGTCTCAGCAGTGAGAGAAAAGTAACTAAGACAGTTTCTTAATAAAAGAAGTTAGGTCAGATTTATGGAATGGAGGATTTCATAGATTGTAAAAGACATTTCATGTCTAACTCCCCTGCCACTCATTTCCAACTCTAGTGTTTGCTTTTCCTGGGTCCCTTTCCTGAAGCCTGAATGCCCAGGGAGTGACATGAACCTCCAGGGGCACCTACTGCATGGGACAGAGGGCTTAAGCTGCAGTGGCCAGACCCTGCTGCCCATGTCCAGCAACTCAAGATGGTGAAAGCTACAGGTCTCAGCATCACTCCTGGGGAACCCAATATGTTTCATAAAAGGGGCAGCTTGGGGGAGAGGATGTTTCTGGGGAGAAATTTTCTGCTGGAAGTTTCCAGTGGTCTTAACCTATACTTCAAGTCTCAGAAGGACAATGAGAGGCAGCTTAGGGCCTATCACCCTCGTGAAAACTGGCAGGAGAAGAGAGAGAGGGAGACCCAAACTGCGCTTCTCTGCTAGCTGGATGTCTCACCAGCTCCTTGTGCCATCACTGCAGGCCCTGAAGTGCCCACTCTGGGACTGACTTGTGGCAATCCGGGTTTCCAGGGTTTCTGGGTCTGTCCTGCCTCCCATCCATCTGTCCCTCCTCTTCTCTGCCATATTTGCCAGTCACCACTGACTCTTCCCCCGTCCGGGCCTGTACCTCCTAACTCAGGTTTCCACCCAAACCTGAGCTGCACAGCTATATTTCCAAGTAGCAGTTGGTCTCTTACTGGTGTGTTTCACAAGTACATTAAACTCAGCATCCCAAGACATCATGGTTGCCGCAACCTCCGTCTTTCTCCCTGTTCCCCCTGTTGGTTCACGACACCACTCTTTCCAGCTGCTCCATCCGCTATCCTCAGAGCCACCCAAGGGCCTCTTCCTCTCTTCTGTGCCTTCAGTATCTTTAATCAAAGTAGTTCAGGGCTGCGTCTCATGCTGACTGCAGCCAACAGGTCTCCCCATGTCTAATCTATCCCCCTTCCCAAGGGTTTCACCATCATCAGTGTGATCTCTGCCACCACGCCCTTCTCTTAGACCCATCCGGGCCTCTAACACGCTCACTGGTTACTCAGTGGCTACTCTTCTCACAATAAGCGCTGTAGAACTCCACTTGCTCCTCCGTGCTCACAGCAGCCTTTCCCTCTGCACACTGCCAGCGCCAGGAGTGTCCTCCACCTACCCATCCTCTGCACTCCCTCCCCATCGCTTTGCTTCCCTGGGCCTTTCCCGGCTGACTCCCTCTCTCTGCGTGGACCCCTCCCCGCTCTCGCCTTTCTACTTCCGCTTCTTCCTCTGACCTCAGGTTAAGTATAACGGCTTCCAAATTCCCCTATAGGGCCTATCTTGAAATTTTAAATTCCTGTCGTTTGATTACTTACAAACCGCAGCGAGAGATGACATCCATAGTCTCCAGATGTGCTTCACATCACAGGGAAAATATTAATCAAGTCAATGTTTTCAAAAACATTTTATACAAAATTATGTGCTATATAAAATTAGAGGAGGTTGTTTTAATTTTAAAGCTGTATTACAGTAAAAGACACACTGCCATCAGTCCTCCTGTGGGTACTTTCTGTCACTCTGGCACACAGGTTCTGTTGTCCTGGCTACTTTCTGAAACAGTCCTGGAAGTCCTCTTCCCTTTATACAGTGTGATCAAAAACTCAGTGAATGGGAAGACTCCTCCAACAGCAAGATGGTCTCGTAAAGACACAACAGTGTGCTCCCACTGACCGTTTCTCTGGGTCTGACACTGTGAGGCACAGAAGGAAGTGTTTCGAATCTGTTTGAGATATGGAGGCCACCACAACAATGCAACTAAAGACACAGGAGGATGTGCAGAACTGTTTCAGAAAGTGCAGGGATAAGTCTGGAGTGAAGGGGAGGAGTTCGAGGGGAATAAATGGCCACATTTCTTTCACTGCGATATTTTTAAAAATTTAAATGCTCACTGTATTTGTATCACTCGTTGTATAAAATATTGACTTGAAAAATACTTGTTGCTCATTCAAGTCACAAGGTTTTCAGGAAACTCAAAAATGTTTGTTTCAGCCTCACCTCAGTCACCACACCCTCCCTCACATGAAGCAGTCAGTAGATAGCCCGACCCTGCTTTCCCTCTCTTACCTCTGCACCTGTGGCCTTCTCTTTCTCCACCTGAAATGCCCTTCCCATCCTCTTCACCTGGCGGGACTCCAGTGTCACTGCTCTAGGGAACATCGTCTCAACTCCCCCAAGTAGCTGGGCCACACCCTCGTCTTGTCCTCACATTGGCTGTATAAGGTCTGATAAAAAAACCCAGGGAGCGCTTAACATAAGCATAATCTAATCAGCTAGCCATTACTAAGAAACTCCTGCAGGCAGGCATTCGGTGGGAGGTGATATCCAAATAAAAGGCACAGTTTCTTCCTTCAAGAAACTCACCACGTAGAGCCTGGGATAGACAGAAAGAAAAGCCTGTGGCACGTGACCACAGGGGAGGAGCCCCAGGCCCACTCCATGCACTGCACTTGTTTGTGTCTGGCTTCTCCACCGGAGCCTGAATTCCATAATTTGAAATGTATTTCTACTTCACCTATGAGTTCCTGGCTCTTGTGCTCAGGGCCTAACGAAGAACCAGCCTGTCTCTGCATCAGCCTCTAAATGAAGTCTGCTCCTAAATTTTATTTTACATGAGCACCTTCGCCTATTATCCCTGCATCTATATGTATCTTACACACTCAATTCTCTTTATTCAAACAGAAAAAAACTAAAAATTAACAATAATGAGAGTTTCAAAACAGGCCTGTAAGAAAGTAACAATAATCAACACATTACCCACTGTTATATTTATAGTAGTTGTTCAGACTACAAGATATAGGCATGAAACATTGTCCAGAAAATTACTAGCACAAAATTCCTAGCACTTTCCCCTCAATGAATCAAGAGAAATCAGCTGTATATCTATCTTAACTGTCTTGTGTATATGTATCTTTTTCCTTTGCCTTTCCTTTCCTTCCTGTTTTCTCCCATCATAGTTTTCTTTTCTTTTCTTTTGAACAATTTCTTCCCAATTCACAGTATCTATTGTTTATTTTGGATCTTGTTTCCTCTTTCAGATTCTCACACACTGGGGACACAATACAATGTTTACATATGTGAGTCTGATGTATTTCACTTATGAGTATGGTCTTGAGTTGTATCCACTTATCTATAAAAGCGTTGAGTTTATCTTTCTTTATGGCTGAGTAATACTCCATTCTACAAAAAAAAACACATCTTTTTAAACCATTCCTCAGTTGATGGACATTTGGGTTGTTTACACAACTTTGCTATGACAAATCATTCTGCTATAAACATGGGTGCACATATATTGCTGTGGTGTAATATTTTTAATTCTTCTGGTAGGATATCCAGAAGGGGAATAGCTGGGTTGAATGGGACCTCTTATCCAAATACACTCAATCCTGAAGAAATGTAAACATTAGGTGAGGGTGTCCAGGGACATCAGAGGCAGAAAGCAAAGAAACCATGGAGGGAGAGGGAGAGGTAGCGTGGGTGTTGCTTTGATCTGAAAGATGTGGCCACGGGGCTTTATCCATGGTGAAATGCAGTGGGTGTTTACCTAGGAAAGTTTGGAGTAATAGACATTATTCTTCTCCTCTTACCAGGAGTTCATAATCTACCTTCAGTGTTTGCAGCTAAAGTTCCATGAATTTTCTAAAAACTCACCCAAAAAATAAATAAATAAAATATAAGTGGATTTTATTTTTATTTTAGAAACATAAAAGTACAAAAACATATTGACAAACAGACACCCATTATCATAGAAAATAGTACAATCACAACTAATCTATAGACAAGGTGATATGGTCTCAACAGTAGTTGTTGCATTATCCATTGATATCTTCGAATTGTAGATGTATGGACCCATATACAGACATGCAAATTTAGTCAGAC
>PVLD010017051.1:0-43117 GCA_004027595.1 Dinomys branickii
GATTGCATAGTGAGACCCTGTCTCAAAAAGAACAAAGTAATAATAATATAAAAAACACATTAGTAATAGAAACAAAATGTACCTTAGTGCTACAGCACATGCCTAGGATATGCATGGTCGTAAGTTTGATCCCTACCACCAAAAAGGCCCCAGAACTATTAGTGGTCTAACCATATCAGAATTGAAAGATTTAGTACCTAAAAAAAAAATAAAATAAAATAAAGTGCATTCCACCCCTGCTTCCTGAAATCAAAGAAACATAATTTGACATTTTCTCTTTTTTCTTGGTACCTTGGAGTTAAGAGATGTGCTAGTAAACTGGCTTTCAACAAAACAAAATAAAACATCGGTGGAGTCCAGATTTCCGTGTGAAGTAGACTTTCAACCTTACAACTGGTTTAAACATCTACATGTCTTAGTCACTTTTTCCTTACTGGGACAAAGTATATCACACCTGTAAATTAAAGGAGGAGAGGTTTCTTTAGGTGCATATTTCAGCCCATGGTGGGCTGGCTCTAAGGCGGGAAGGAATGGCACAGGAGAGGCTGTTCCTGTCCTGGTGGTGAGGAAGCAAAGGGCTCAAGGGAGGAGCCAGGAAGGGAGATAAACTCTTAGTGACCTGCGCCTCCCAAACAGAGCCCACTTCCTACCAACAAGGATGCTCCAAGCCCCCCAATCCAATCACCTTCCCCAAACCCTGTCTATGAGGACGTGAGGCTTTGTGGAACTTCTATGTATTAGCCATGACACAATGGTTTTTAAAAGCCAGCTTTAAGTTTCTGGGATAGGAACGGAAATACTGGGAAGGAAATACTGGAAGCAGGAAGGCCTGGTGGGAAGGACTGGCTTTCAGACCTGGGCAGACCTATGTTAGTCATTTTTTTTTTAAATTTTAAAGACAAAAGAATGGAAACATATCAATGACCGAACAGATATAAACCAGAGTAACACAAAAACAATAAAGGAAATACAAAATTACAGAAAAGAGAGTAGGGAATTAACAATGCTTGCTGTACTACATAATGTTGTCCTCATATTGGTTACGTGGTTATACAAATAAGGGCATGTATGATTGATCAAACAATTTTCTCCACCCTCATCTCCACTATTCCCCCATCTGAGCAATCATCTTTCCTCTGATAATAACTGTACTTTTTGGTTTTATTCATTCCCTTGGGCTTTCACATTGGGAAGGCACATGGCCACTTCAAATTATGCTGCAACAGACATGGGTGCACACAAATTACTATGGCACTAGGTGGACGAGCACCCAACCTCAAAGACAGTACATGGGCACACTGTGAGCAGCACCCCACTGACAAGCCCTCAAGGCCCTTGAATGTCCAGTCAAGCCCGCAGGGTTGCCCCTGCACACCACCAGGCTCCGCCCTGTTGCCCCTCTCCTGGGTCCCAGTCGAGTCTGAGGGGTCGCCCCTGAGGACTTCCAGGCTCAGCTCCATTGTCGTGTGCCATGGGGCCTGGTCCAGGTCCTCGGGGTTTTCATGTAGCCTGCAGGGAACCCCCTTCCCCCCACAGGCTGCTGAGCTCTCTGTCAAGGCCCCTGGGGTCCCCCAATAGGCCACTACTCTGTCCCTGCAGGCCACTCATGACTCTTTGGAGGCTATCCCTGCCCACCTAGAGGACCGGGTCTGCACCCTATTTCCAGGTCTTCACCTCCTCCCACCTCTCCATCTCCAGTGCTGCCACTGCCCGCCCCTTACACAGCTGGGCATTGGACGCGCTTACGATGCTGTGCACAAGGGGCATGAGGTCTCCCCCACCCGTGCTCACTGAGGTAGTCCAGGGTGTGTACTAAGTTTAGTTATTAGTTTTAGGAGACAATTGGAGGCATTTCTTGGGTCTTCTGCAAAGAGTATGTTGTCATCTCTCGATCTCCAGGGCTGCTGCTTTTTGTATAACTTCTCTATGAGTTCATACAAGGTTCATATATGCAGGCAGTATGAAGTCCCTCTTGGTGCTCATAGTAGTAGTTTAGGGTGGGTCCTGAAGCCCGTGGCCTCAGCCCATTGCTGTAGGGAACACGCTGGGCGCAAGGGGTGCCATGTCTCAAGGTGCTCACAGAGGGAGTTCAGGGTGGGACCTGGGGCCCGGTGACTGAGCTCGTGCTTCCTGCTTGGTGTTGGAGTAAGAAGAGTACAGGGCCATCTGGCCCAACTCCATCTGCACCTCACTCTTGCTGGTGCGTTCCAGTTCCCATTTGTTCATTGGCTGGATCCCTGGGAATTGCCATGGCCCAAGGGGTGTTGCAGCTGCCCTCTGCTTCTCTCTGCTGGTAGTTGCTCTCACAGGGGAGAGGTAGCAGGCCACAGCCTCAGGGCAGGTGTAAAGCTGGGTGTGGTGGGCTGTGTAGGGTTGCTTTGTCTCCGCCTTGCCTCAGGGCACTGATTAGAGCAGGTTGCTGCAGAGTGGGCGTGCTGCTTCAGCGGTTGCCCTTTCTTTTCATCATCAAGCTGGGCTCCACAGCACCTCCCAACTGCCACCGCTTCCTTTCCAGGCTGCACCCTCCCCACTCCTGTCCTGGCCAAGCTCCCAGAATTCCTTTCTCCTCTGTCTGAGTAGGGAGGCTCCCATGAGCACCGGCCTCCAAAGCTGAAGCTGAGAGTGTAGGAATGAGGGAGTGGCCAAGGGTGTGTATGGAGTGGGGACTCCCTCTTTCTCCTCCTCTTCTTCCTCTACACCATGGTGGCCGCCCTATCCGTTCCTCAGGGAGGGGTCTTGTTTGCTCTTTCTGATGGCTTCAATTCTCATTTCAAGTCCTTCCTGGGACCAGCGGACCCGCTTCTCTACTTCCTGTCTTTCTCATGTTGCTATAATCCAGTGTCTGGATGGCAATCCTCCGGGATGACCTTTCTCTGCTGCTTACCCGGTCGCCATCTTCTGGTAGTCCTTATTTTAGCACTGGAGAGCTGAGTTTTCAGGTCACTTCTCCTGCACAGGTTCCTAAAACTGAAGGAAAAAATGATCACACGTAAGAGTGATGGCAAGGACTAGGTAAGCTGACATACATCAGGGCTCCCAAATTCAAGGACACCAAGGCCAAAGAGGTGACTTAGTGAACAAGCTGGCTGGCTGGGGTCTCCAGCAAACACCTGGAACTGCTCATCCAGCTTGGCTGCACACTGGACCCAACAGAGGACTTCACTCACATCCATCCACTCCCATATCAATTAAACCAGAATTTTTAGGGGATGTAGCCTGAGTGTGGCTGTAAGAAATAACACAAAGCACCTCCCTGGGTGAGCTGAGTGTGCAGGCCAAGTTTGAAAGCCCCTGCCCAGCTGGCTGTAGAATGGCACTCCCTGCCCCATAGGCTGGCACTGTGTAGTGAACCGGTAACTATTGTTACCCTAGAACATTTTCATCTTCCTAAATCCTAAAGGCTGGGCTTCAGGCATCATTTCTACAGCCAAAGTCTGGCCTCTGGACCCCGCTCCCTCCCACTTTGTCTTGCTACATCCCACGGGCTCTGAGTCCATTTTGTTCCATCTTACTTGTAAAATGGGATCTGATGAGGGAGGCTCTGCTGGACCCTCAGGAGCAAAGAACTGAGGTTTCACTATCCGCCCCCAGTCCTTCCCTACTTACTCTCCAGCCATGCTGAGCTTGTTGAGACTATATGTGCCACGTCTTTTCATGTCTCGGTGCCTTTGCACACACTCATCCCCTGCCCAGGATGATCTCCTACCTATTTTCTACCTGGGAACCATCTCACCTTTCAAAGACCAGCCTGGGTCACCTCCTCCAGAAGCTCTCCCTGCTTCCCCAACAGATCGGCCACAAGGCTGAGGGCCTCTGTGCCCAACTAGGGACAGCATTTCCCAGACAGTATTGTTATGACTAGTTTACTGCTTATCTTAATTCAACAAATATTGGTTTGGTGTCCATTATGAACCAAAACATGAGTTGTGCCAAATTTATGAGTTAAACACCCTGACTGTAAGGTCTTCTAGGGTCAGAACCACATCTGATTCTCCTGGGCCCTCAGCCCACGGCACAGGGCCAGCACACGGGACTTTTCAGGTATTTCAGAGATGGGTAGAATGGTGAGTGGGAGGCGGTGCTAACTTACTTGTGTGCTCAAGGCTGTGATTTTGAGGGAAAAATTTGGTGAAAGAGTGACTTTCAGGATAAGGGTCATGTTATTGTGATTTCCAGAAATTTCATAGGGAGATTCAGTTCTTATGACAGGATTTATTCACGGTGGTTACACTGTGGGCCACTTTCTTTAAAGGACTTAAACACTGATCTTGAAAATAGTTTTCCTCTGCAGAAGTGTCCAGAATGGAAACATTAAAGTTCCAGTGAGTTTGGGAAATTGGAAGTAGTTTGGTATGGATGGAGGAGGTGGTATAGGATTCAGAGGAAATGAGGCCAGAAGGATTGTTAGCGTTGGGTTAGAAAAGGCTTTGGCTGCCGGGCTAAGGAGCTTTGGATTTGTGGGCAGAGGATAGGACCCCATGGGAATTTAGGGGAGGTGACAACGGTACCATCAGTGATTGGTCCAGTGAACAGACTGGATCCAGCCCCTCACATTCCAGCCTCCCATCTTTTTGGCCTTTCTGTCTGCTTAATTCACCTTTAATTATTGCTTTCATTATTTTCATAGCCCATTCTGGCAGGAATGGCCTGGTGCTTGGTGGAGTTAGACAGATAAGACCTCAGAAGACCCCCTTTATTCATCTTATTAACTCGTGTGGTTTTTAGAGGAGATCACATTAAAAGAGCTCATCTGAGGTTGTGTTCAGCTGTATTTTCCAGAGAGAGCCTGGCCAGAAACTGCCCTTGCACCTGACTCTGCTCTCTGTGTGCATTTTCACTCAGAACATAGCGAGCACCAGGTTCTAATTAGGTGCTTGTTAAACCACAGGCCTGCAGACTGTGCTGCTAAAATTACTAGTTTATTCAATGAAGAAACCCTGCTGGGACTTTTCCGCCTGAAAACAAACATCCAGTTTTGTGCCACTGTCAGATTTTCCTGAGGACCTTGTTGTCGCACGTTACTGTTACTGACAGCGGCACCAGGGGCAGTGGGGGACTTTGCATATGTGATTGTTTTGCAGAATTCTCAAAGGATCTTGGGAAATAATGTACCATTTTCCCAGAAGAGGAAATCTGGCCCCAGAGAATTGGGTCACTGCCTAAGGTCACACAGCTCGTACGGGTCAAGCTGGGATTTGAACTCAGCTCAGCCCTGGGCTGGGCCCTCTCCCATGTGTATTCTTGTATTTCTCTGTCATGTGCTTGTGGCCCTCAATTGCCTACATTTAACTAACTATATTTTTTGACACAGGAATTTGTATTTTAGTTAAAGAGCGTCTGGCAAATAACGAAAATAGTTGAAAAATATACCTTGAGTATATTATAGATGTGTATTAAATGCTACCAATACTTCTCCCTGCTATAGTTATTCCACGTCAGTTCACTTAAAGAAATAAATTCAATATTTCCCCGCTCTACTAGTGAAGCCCTAAATTCTAAAATTACCTTAAGGGCAGGAGTCTAGTTCTCCAGTGATTATTCACTGTGTAACTGGCCTTCCTGGGGTATATTTATCACATCGTTAATTTGGTCACAGTTTGTTCTTCCTGCCAGGAAGATGGTAATTTTGGTTAGGGATTTGTACATGTCGCATTAGTTCAGTTTTTTACCCTGTCACTGTTAGCTGTTTATAGAATGAAGATCGATTTTTTTATTCACTGATCAGGCATGAAGAAAGAGGTGGGAGGGCTTCTAGGATCATCCATTCTTTTATTCAGCAGCTATTACTTGAGCCCCTTCCGTGTGTGGAGTGCTTTCCGAGGGCAGGGATGGAGCTGTGAAGCTGACCTGTGAGGCCTTCTCCCTTGAAGCATGCATTCCAAGGGCGGGATTTGGCCGCAAACAGAACACCAAGAAGGAAAAGACAGAGAAGAGAAGTAAGGACGGTGTGGGAATGGGAAAGAGGAACCGACGACCCTCCCTGGACTGTGGCCTGAGTGAGTGCACGGAGATGGGGAACACGAAGAAGTGATGGATCCGTGCCACACTAAGTATCCTTTGAAAGTCCCCAGAGGGCAAGAGCAGTAAGAACCAGAAGACTGTGGGACCCTTAGCCAGTAGAGCAGAGCACCCTGAACAAGGGCACTGGGCAGTAGAGCTGGAACCAAGAGAATTGGCTTGAAACTGTTCCCGCTCAACCCTTGAGGCCAGAGGTCACTGGCCTACCATGAGTAAAGATGCTGGAGAACCCAAGGATGAGGGTTTCAGAATGAAATGATTAATTCTGGGGAAGAATGCAGCAGGAAAAATAGACCTCAGGAAAAGAAAGAAACCCAGTTTCGCACAGGTCAACTTTCAGATATATGCTAGTGCTCGGTAAATGTTGGTTATTACCTCACTGTTGTCCTCATTATAACCAATTTCATAGCTCTCGTGCATCCTTCAGGGACAGCCGAGGTCACCACGAGTGATGAGGTCCACCAGGGAGAGCGTAGCACACAAAAGAGGGCAGAGGCAGACAGCAGCTCTGCCTCCATCTTTCAAGAAGCCAGTGCAGGTGCTATTTGCCAGTATCTAGCTCTCATTTTCATGGTGTTGTGGCTCAACTGGGAAGTTTCTTAAAAGTAACTGCAATTTCAGAAGGTAAGGAATTAGGAGCTGGTGAAGGCTAGTAATCCTGAGGCCCCTTACATGAAAGCTCTCACACACTGAGACAGTGACAGGCACTGCACAGTGAAAATGTTTTAATGGAGAAAAATGGATGTGAACAGAAGAATCTTAAATGCATTCGTTTTCAACATGGTAAAATTAATTGGCTTCCAAATATAGCCCTCTCCTGCAGTAATTGGAGTTCTGAGGAGCCTCCGGCTTTCCCACTACCTACAGCCAACATTTCTGAGTTCAGTGGTGAATAAAGACCTCTTTGTTTAATTAGAGTCGAATCATGTTTTAAGAAGTTAGTAATCTAATTAAAATGATATTTCCAGTTTATATGAAAGAGAAAAAAGAGAGGTCCTCAAGTGTTTTATGGCACCTTCTCTCTACCCTGCATTGAGCTAGGCACGGGGTTTCTGAGCAGAGGAAGCAGTGGTTCTTGCCCTTAGCTCCACGTTTGAAACTGGAGGCAGAAGCAGACACACAAGGTGTAGACGGCAATAGTCCAAAGTGCTGTCAGTGCTCAGGGGAAAAGTGGCTCACTCTGCCCAGGGAAGGCGATATTGGAGGTGGGCTGAGAAGAAATGAATAGGAGGCCGTTTGGAACAGAGCAACAGCTCAGGGCGGAGCTGAGGAGACCGGAACCAACACACCGATGGTGGGGACAGCGCCGAGATTCCTTACCTCTTTTGGTGGCTGATTGGGTATGGCTGAGTGAAGGAGTAGGATGAATCAGAAAGAGCCAAAAGATGATAGGCGGTGAGGACCTCAAGGGAAGGCGAAAGGGGAGGATTCAAGAGGGAGTGCAAGGGACAGCCTTCAGGTGTCCCCTATGTGTGCAGCTCTGTGTCATGAAGAAAGATTTTTGACTATCAATCAAATGCATATTCAAAAAATACAAGATAGCTAAGACACTTCCTCTGTTCATAAGCTGCGCCTTGAGGGACTGGGCCACTGTCTGACCCGGACCGTTGCTAGAGTTACCTGAGAACGAGCTGGACCGTTCCGGAACTAAGGAAGAGTTGCTGGGGACAGTGGAGCAGGACAGGCATTTGTCCACAAGTCACCTTTTCAGGTAACACAAACGCTCTACTCGCCGCTCCTCCCCACAAAGCCAGCCCCTCAGCCTCATTTCGGCTGCCTTCCCCGCACCCCATGCTCACTTTCTGCTCCTTCACCCCCTCGCTGCTGAACGACAGTGAGCATAGCACCGAGGCCGCCACGGAGGAAACGCCCACCTGCAGGTGCTGCGGGGCGCTCAGGCTGGGCTCACACATGCGCGCAGGCGATGTCCTCCGTGCTGAGAACTCGAGCTCTGTCCGGCTCTTCCTTTTACAAAATTTTAAAAAACACATATTGTTGATCAAAAAAACGCTTTAAGCTTTAGGAAAACAATGCAGTGAACAATTACGTGCCCCTACCAAGATTCTGTGGATGTGAAAATTTTTGCCTTATCTGCTGAGACCCAAGGGAGGGAGGGAGGAAGGGAGAGAGAGAGAGAGACAGAGAGAGAAGGAGGAAAGAAGGAAAGAAAGAAAAAAAAAGAAAGGAGAAGAAGGATCATTTACAGATACAGTATTCCTTCTCATCCTCCCCACAGAGAATCACATTTTATTAATTTTACCACATATGTATGTATCTGTAAATAACATGTATGATTATTTTTTACATGATACAGTGCTGCATACATATCTTATTGCAACCAGCATTTTCACTTAAAGTTATATTTCAACATCTATCAGAGACGGTGTATTTAGGTCTGTGCCAGATCCCTTTCACTTATTCTACCTGTGGCGTACTATTTCATTTAGTAACCCACAGTTCATCCGTTGCCTCCTTTTCGGCTTACTCTTACCCCGGAAAAGCCGGCTCGCTCCTCACCTTCGCTATTACAGTCAGTGCTTGGATGCCCGCCCTTCAGTGCGTCCCTGGTGCACATGCGCAAGAGTTTCTCTGGGGTTGACACGGAGTGGAAAGGGGCTCTTTAGTTATTTGTGTGCTGGTTATCTTTTCGTATTGGATTTTATCTGTTCGCTACCGTATCTTTTGCACTTCACAAATACGCAGTAAACATTTGTGCAAAGAATGAGTCTGTTCATATTACACCCCAAAGTTATTTTAGTAACTTACACTCCCGCCAGGTCTCACGACCATTTCCGCTTCTGATCTTCTTGCCAACACCTGGTTATGAAACACATGAGTGTAATGTTTGCCTGCGTGGTGCGTGCGAAGCAGTGTCATAGTGTTCGCATCTGCATTCCTGTGATCACTGAGGAGGTTAGTTGTCTTTAAATAGATTTATTGGCCATTTGGATCTCCTGTACTATGAATTACCTGTTGGTATCTTTTGCCATTTCTGTTTTCTTCCTGATTTGTAGAAATGCTCTATTTATCTTGGATAAAAACCCTAGATGACTTAGGTTGTAATTCTTATTTTGCTTTTCATAAATAGAGTTTTTCAATTTTATATAATTGTTTTGCTAAGAATGATAGTTTTGTTTCTCCCTTTCTAGTTCTTACATTTCTCATTTCTTTCCTTTTCATGTCTTGTTACTCTAATGGTTATGCGTTCCTTTTTTTTTTTTTTTTTTTTCCGGGACCGGGGATCGAACTCAGGGCCTTAGTGCTTAGCGGCAAGCACTTACCCCACTGAGCTGTACCTCCAGCCCCTAACTCTAATGGTTATGAATATACCATTCCGCTCATTATTTTAAAGGGACTGCTTCTAACATTTTACCATTGATTATGCAGTCAGCTGTGGGTTTTGGCAGATGTCTTTTATAAGGCTATTTTATACCACCTTGCAATCCTAGGATAAACCTTGAGAATGATAGATTATTTCTGCATACTTCAGTGGATTTATTTCTAGATATTCTCTTTGCTTCTTTTCTAAATTTATTTTTTTCTTGCTTAAGCATTTTCTTCCCTTAGGGTTTGGTTGCTTTTCTTTGAAATTTTAATTACTTCAAATATTCTTATCTCTGGATTTTTGTGGTTTGCCTAGTCATTCTTTAGAGAGAGACATCTCTTCCTGCTTTTCACACCAACTCTTTCTCTTTTGCTAGCATTGGTTTACATAGCCATCGAGTTGCCAGACATTTATTTATTTATTTATTTATTTTTTGTGGTACTGGGGATCGAACTCAGGACCTTGCACTTGCCAGGCAAGCGCTTATTCAACTGAGCTATATCCCCAGGCCCTTGCCAGACATTTATGAAGCACCTACTGTGTGCCAGTGTATTAGGGTTGGGAGATGAAGTAGTTTCTAGACTCCCAGGACTCAACATTTTGCAAATACCATACAATTCGTGCTCAGTGTTCACGGAGCCTTTGCACAACACAGTCGCATGGGAGAGTGGTCAGGAATCCAGGATGTGGAATTGAATGACTCTGAATTCAAATTCCTGCATCATCAATCATTAACTGTAATTGTCATAAACAACTTATGGGTTACCTGATTTTTGAAAGCCAAAATTAACCTCTTAAGGCTAATATGTCTGCTTCTTAGAGTATATCTCAAAACACACGCCAGAATGTGCTTAGCACAGTATCCAGCCCAGAGTGAGAATCGATCAAAAATAGCTGTCATAATTTGCATCCATTCTTCCATCTGATCCTCACAATTGCTTTACAAGACAGATTATTGTTACCATTTGACAGATGTTTTAGTAGCATGTGGGAGCATTTAGTAAAATATTGCAAAAATGTTGGTTTTTATTAATATATGTAAAAGGGCTTTGCTCAATGTAAAATACCATGCAGATGGAAGGGAATGTCATTCCCTGGGATGGCTTAGACCCAAATTCTTGTCTGCATTTAGAAGTGTCATTACAGGAATTTAAAATCATATATCACAAGACCTAGAGAAGCAGCTTAGCACATCTGAAAAGGAGGGAGCAGAGAAAGGATTGCAAATATCACTTAACAGTAATATATAGGTGTTACTACTGTGTTTTAAAAGTCTATAAGATGATATAGTAAAATGTGTTAAAACAATTCGCATATAACTTCAATTTTGTTTAAAATATATGCTTGATGTGCATACAATATACTGGAAGGAAGCACAGTAAAATCTTAAGTGTGATGGTCTCTGACCTGTAAGATTATAGATCATTTTAATTTTCTTCCTTTAAGCTTTTCTGTAGATCCCAAGTTTCTACCCTGAGCCTTCCCTGGCAAGGAAAGAAGGGAGCCAGGGCCTCCTTGTCTGTGTTCTGAGAGCCATGCATCAATTCCCAGCAGACTCTACTAATGGGTGCCCGACTTCCAGGCATGTGTTAAAGCTGGGACCTGAGAAACAGACAGCTTGGCCCACAGGGGCCAGAAGAGAAGGGGAATCCGGATCCCACAGAATTCGGAATCGAATTTGATATGCATGGTTTTAAGTCTTCCTCTTGTTCACCTGTAATGACTGAGTTCATTTGAATCTTGCAGCTTGCTGAGAAGTCTTGCCTAGGTTGTTCTAAGAAAAGGACGTTTGAGGTTCTCTTCTACTGCTACACTATCACGTGCTGTCCTTTCTCCCGTCCTCTGACCTGAAATTCTCTACGTGGAGACCTAAACAAGCACTCATCCTACCCTTTGTGGACTATGTTTGGTTTTGACAGTAACTGACCCAGTCTCAGCCAGTCATTTACACACATTATACATTTCTACCTGAGGCTGTTTTGCTCCAAAGTAGCCAGTAGCTGTACCTGCAGGCCTCTGAGACTTGGTGCTGGCATGCCCAAGATATTCTCTGGGGATACATGGGGTCAAAACTATTTTCATCACCATAATAAATACTAAGGCATTGTTTGCCTCCTTTATTGTACTGAATTTTGCACAGATGGTAGAAAAGCAGTGATGAGTAAGACTACCGACTCCTTAGTATTACATCACACATACTTCTCTTGATTTAAAACAAAACACCAGATCTATTTAAAAACATCCTTGATGCAATAATTTAAAAAAAATTTAATCTGAGTCCTTGAATATGCTTCTTTAATATTTTGTATGACAAATTATCAAGCAAACTAAAACCCTTCTGCTGCCCACTGTAGCACGAGAAAGCTCTGTGATTGTCTAGGTTACAAGTTGAACTAGCCCCTTGGTTTTGGCAGAGTTGGGAAGTTTTTCTATGGAAAGAACAATTGTCAGACGAACTATATTAATTCCAATTTGAAACTGAAAGAAGTGAATGTTTCACTTCAGAGGAAACCACCACCAATGATAAAATGTGAACTTCCAAGCAAATGGTAAAATTTTAGAAAGCTTGGATCTGCCACCATGAGCTCAACAGCTTTCCAATATGTAAAGGCTTTTTCTGTCGAGATCAGTGGTGATAATGATAATATTACATCGTCTGAGTTTGCATAATTCTCTTAGTCACTTTTCTCACCACCAAGGCATAATACCTGATACCCACAGCTTAAAAGGGAGAGTTTATTTTGGTTCCTAGTTTTAGTCCACGGTCAGCTGGCTCCAAGGCAAAAACAGGACGGCAGAGGGCCATGGTGGACAAAAGCTACTCACATCATGGCAGTCAGGAAACAGAGGGCAAAGTACGGTGCTTCTTCCAGCCAGGCTGCAGCACATTCAGCTATGGGTTCATCAGCATATTACTTTTTGTTATTTTGCATTATTGGGGATCAAACTCAGAACCTCCCACTTGCTAGGCAGGCACTTATTCCACTGAGCTACATCTCCAGCCCCATCAGTGGCTCACTCCACGGATGAATATAGCACCCCCGTAATCCAGTCACCTTCCCAAAGCCCCAAAGCCCCGTCTCTGAACACGTGAGGCTTTAGGGGACATTCTAGGTCTAAACTCTGGCAATAACAGAATGCGCAGCCTTTGGGAGATCTGCATAAACCAACAGTGTAGTTTCCACATATCCAAGGCACAGTGTTGCAAAGTTCTACGTGAATCCAGGACCAAACAAGATAGATCAGTGAATTTTAATGTACTGAGAGCATAAGTTTACTGACATGGTCTCAGCTTAGCCACTGCGACTCACCTTTCTCAAAGCACCACTTGATAAGATTTTGTGCGTGGCAGGTTTTCTTCATTTACCTTATCCCCAAACACATCACAGCAGACTCAGTGCAGGAACAGAAATGAGAATCTATCTCTTGTTAAGCCAGTTATTAAAGAGATTTGCAACAATGTAAAGCAGTCTTATTCTTTTCACTGTTTTTGTTGTTGTTGTTGTTGTCATTGTTTTGGAACAAACATTTTTCACAAAAGTATGTGATTTTCATTACCGTTTGTTTCCGTGAATGTGTCATTGACTTATTGCCGCTGGTTTGTTACTGCGTTTTTTAATGAATTAGTATTTTTTAAAGGGTTCTGACCTAGTTTCTGTTATAGAAATTGATGGATTCTAAAAGTATGAAGGACCCCTGAGAATAAAGCACTTGAAAACCACCAACCTAGGGTCTAGGTAAAGGGGTCGGGCTCTCCAGCTCACCTCTCACCACTCGTGGTCTGGGACCTTTTGTCACGCAGCCTACTCCCCACTGCACACCCAGTTACTCTGGCCTGGCTGCTGTCTGCTTCGAGACCTCTGCACTTGCGTTCTCTTCTGCAGAAACCACCCATGCTGCCCATCGCCCAGCGGCCCCAGCCCCACCCTGCTCATGGCTGGCGGCACAGCCCAGGAAGGGCTTCGCTCGCCTGAATCTGTCCAATCTACTCTCATCCCTTCCTCTGTAGGTTCCGTGTTAGCACATTTCATAATGATCTCTTCCTTGGGATTATGTCCCTCCTTTATCGCTTCCCCTCTGTACCTGTTTTACAAGTGCCCCCTCCTCTGCTGCCTGTCGTATTAATCGCCACCCGTCCAATACAAGAGAAAGGAACAACTAACCGGCATTTTCAGTGCTGAGCCGGCCAGTTGATCAATCTTTTCCCTGAGATTTCATACATTTTTAAGAGGGTCCTCACATGCCTCTTTACAGACTCCATTACAATTGACTCTGGGTTTTTTTTTTTTTTTCCAGCCTAGGAAGAAAAACATCTGCGTGTTACCATTAATGAGGCCAGTTTTCCTGTCTCGTGTCCTAGGAATCCCTGAAGCGTGTGCTTGTTTTTTGTATCTGCCAAACTTCCTATTTTCATGGTGCCTCATCTTTTCTTTGAGCTCCAGCCTCTTGAAGTGTAAACTCAGACCTCACCTATCCTCAGGATCAATAGGAATTAGCTTTGTTATTCAATTTGTCTTTGTAGGAAAAAAGTAGGTTATCTAGATCTATCTGCCTGCTGCAGCATAGTGTAAAAGGCTTGATGGGATCTTTTTTCTGAACTATTAAGAAAGCTTTGGAAGCACACAGGTATCTGTGCCATGCTGTTGATTGAGGAGGTCTGGGAGGGAGCTTCTCCTGGTGCTCATGACCCTGAATAGCCTCTGCTTGCCATTAAGGATAAGGATAGGAAATGCCCTGAAATGGGAAGGGGGTGCTGATCTCGTGGGAAAGGGTGCCAATATCCAACTGAGGGACCTAGAGAAAGTTCCTGCAAAAAATGATCTGTTATCCAATCTACATCACATGGCTCCAAGATAGATATTGCAAAAATCCCATAGAGGAGTGAAGTCAGAGAGTAGAGGAGCCATCGCAGGCACCAAAAGTTCTTTGATAAGAATGTGGTGACACCTGGGTACCTTCTAGAATATGGGGGCGCTACCTGAGGGGTGCATCAGGTGGCGCTGTCTAACAGCGCAGCTGGAGTCTTACACAGGGTCCTCTGTAAGGCCCACAGGCAAGCTCTGGACATTCACAGAGTTGTTGCACCAGCTCATGAATATTTTAATTCCATGTGAAACAGGGACTTCATATAGCAGAGAAAGGCAAGGGGAAAACACAGCATTCCCCTCCCACAAGAAGCTTCATCATAGAGCAGCTGATTGTACTTTTCTAGCAACTTAGCTTCCTGGGTCTTCTCTCTGGGAGAGGTCTGCGTGCCCGCCGGGGGGGCTGGGAGGATGTCGGCAGCCTGGCGCCATTTGCATGTGCTCTCTGCCCCAAGCACATGAGGTCATTACTGAGCGCTCTGAGCGCTTGACAAATGGGACAGCTGCCGCTCAGGCAATTTCGCAGTGAATGGCTGAGCCAGGTGGAGTCAGAAGATAGCTGGCCTGACTGAACAGGGAAAGCTAATACTAATCATTAGGTCTTTGAACCTTGCCATGTTCCCAATTAATGGTAGAATAAAGTGAAATGAGTAATTAGATGGATTCCAACCCACTGGCCATGCTTCTCTGCTTGACTGCCTCCCACTCCTTCCCGTGAGAGGCAAAGCACAGATCTAGCGATGAGGAAGGAGGGCAGCCTGAGAATAGGATCCTCAGAACAGTGATAGCTACCAGCTACTAAGAATGTTAAGTAGGCACTCCATGCCAAACTGGATGCTAGGGAATCTGCATTTAAACAGTCATTTCCCATCGTCCTGAGAGGTGTGGATGGAGTCAGCTCTATCTTAGGATGGGCTGGTGAGCATTAGGGCCACCTGGCTGGGTGGCAGAGCTGGGACAGTAGATACCTGGGGATTGAGGGGTGCTGGCCCAGGACTTGCTTTGGCTGGCTGGGTCTGGGTGAACCCTTTCGCTCTGGAGCAGTTGATCTGTGTATGAACTAGTATTCTCTCATACTAATTGATGAATTCACTTAACTTCGCTGGCCAGTAAACTTTGTCATTTGATGGTGTATTTTAAGATGTGGGACATGATTTCAGTAATGGTGTAACTGAGAACAGGAGCCAATTTGTACCTGTATTTTCCCCACATGAATGCTCACTTTGGGGCTCCAAACTATGTGAGTGAAAGAGCGCTCCCACAGGCGAGGCCCTTGAAGAGCTGAATGCATTTCTGTCTTTCCTGAAACCCAGCTGCTGACCTCACATGTTTGGGCCCATATTCTGCAAATCACAGCGGCCCCACCAGGAGTTGCACTGTGGTACAGACAGCCAGAAGTGATTTTCACTTTGCTTTTGTCTCTAACCTGCTGTGTGGTCAGACGTGGCTTCCCTAGACCTCAGTCTCCTTAGAAATAGAATTAAACTGGGTCACCTTTGAAGGACTCTTCAGGCTTTCAAATTCTGTGCCTTTTCTATCTTTGATTTCTCATTGCTGTATTTCCCACAAATTAACTTTGTTTTGTTGTTGTTGTTATGTTTTGGGTTTTGGCACTTGGAATTGAATCAGGATCTTTGCTCTGAGCTACATGCCCAGCTGCCCCATCCACTTTCTTTCTTTCTTTCTTTCTTTCTTTCTTTCTTTCTTTTTAATTTTGAGACATGGTCTTGATAAATGGCTAAGTTGCCCAGGCTGGGCTTGAACTTGTGATCCTCCTACCTTAACAACCCACAGTAGTAGGATTACAGGTGTGCACCACTACCTCTGGAATACATGAATTCTTTTTAGATAATGTACTTGTTTCACTAGTTGCCAAAATTTAAAAATTTAGTCACTTAAAATTGAAAATTTTTAAAGAAACTTGTCCATATTTGTTTTCTCAACTAGTGTCATTTTTTTCTGAGTGAGTTACATTCTTTTCCCGACCATCAAACTGTACAACCTTATTACCGACAGGAACTGTGACCCATAAAATTCTGCAAATGCCCAGAGTAGCTGAGTGGCCTGTCTGGAGTCACACAGCTGGAGAGTGGCAGAATGTGAGTCCTGGGTCTGCTTCATGCTTCCTTGTCAAGGGCACTTTCTTGTCTACTGGGTTAGAGGCTGTTTGTCCTGAAGGCCTGGACTGTGTCATCTCAGTACTCAGCACAGGGCCGAGCTCAGCGTGGGCACAAATACCTACCTGAGCAACACATGAGCGAGTGGCTTCCTTGTGCCCTGCTGTGTAGCACCAATGTCCGATCAAACCCCCTGCCCAGCCCTCCCCTTCACACCTTTCATTCCTGCTCCGTGGGCGGGTGAGAAGCTACTGGTGGCCCTGGCTCTCTGAAAATGAAGCCTGTGGCTTGTATGGAAAGTCTGCGCAGCTCTAGGGCTGGTAGGACTCCCTTTATCTTTCAAGGTCACATTTCAATAGTTGAAGTTTTCTGAAACAGTGTCACAAAGGTGGTCTCTAGTAGGATAAAGAGTATTTTGTCCAAATGAGAAGAAATGAGTCATTTTATGCTAGTGTGGCAAATGTATGTGGGGTGTGCACAAAATTGAATAAAAGTCTAAAATAATGAGTCATGACTATACACAACTAGCATCATAAGAAAAGAAAAACCCAAAGACAAAGGGGCAGGAGGAAGCTATTACAGATGATGGATATATGTCATCTAGTTTTTGGAAGCAATACCCTCTGACAGGTGATGCCAAAGCAGAATCGTCGCTCTATCAAGATCATAGAGGTGACCATATCCCCTTCATCTACTGCGATTCTCTAAAGTCAGGGTTCCTTGAGAACCACATCATAGTTACCCAGGGGTGCTCAAACTCCCATATCAAAGACTCTGGGCTCAAAACTGGGACTACGCATTTTAGCAAGCTTCTTGGGTGAGTTTTGAGCACACCAAAGTTTGAGAGTTATTGCCTCAAAAGGAAGATCCAAACCAGGTAGCCTGATTTACAAGACCCATTGTGACCAGATCTTGCCACTTTTCTAACATCAGGCCTACTGTGTCCTGCCTCCCAGGGTTCAGTGCGGTGATACCGAGGGATAAATTGTAACTGATAGCCCAGCACCATGGCCCCTCTGACTGCCCCTCAGAACACTCCTTAGGTCCTTTCTTTGCCTTGCTCAATTCCATCAGCACGCTGTGCTGGATGACATCACCCCTCCTCCTCCTTTCAAAAACTGCCTCTCTTCTTTTCTGTAGTCCACTAATGCTTACTATTCTATTTTAAAACAATCAGTTTACATATTCTCTTTGCCTTCCGAGAAACAAGGAAAATGGGTTCGTACACCCGTAGATTCTTTTACCTGAGAGTGCCTGACACTTAGTTGGAAGTCCATCAGTGTATTTCTTCAGATCCAAAAAAGCTGCCTCATAGCTCAGGGAGAGGCAGCGTATGGAGGATTGAGGTTCTGGTATTTGTTGAAGAAAAATGGTAACCGTGAAGATCAAATTCCGGGAGAAAAGGAAAGCAGAGAGAAGGGAATGGTAATGTAAGGCATCTATCTACATAGGTACGGGTTCGGAACACGCGCTCTGAGTCAGACACTGCTCTGAGAGCTTCATAAGCACCATTTCAATGAATTCTTATGACAGTGCTGTAGGGTGAGGCTGTTATTTTCTTCTCCATTTATTGGGTAATGGGACAGGATTGGAAACCTGAAGTAGTACTGTAGATTGAATGTGGGTCCCCTAAATTCTTACGTTGGAATCTTCACTGCCAGTGTAATGGTATTAGGGACCTTTGAGGGTGATTATGTCACAAATTTGGAGCCCTCACTACTGAGATTAGTGCCATTAAAAAAGGATTCCAGGGAGTTCTTTTGCCTTCCCTTCACCATGGGAGGATACAATGAGAAGATGGCTATTTGCAAACTACAAGGTGTTATGACCTTGGACTCCGAGACTCCAGAGCTATAAGAACTGTACTGTCCGTGATTTTCTGTTACGTCCAAGTTGACTACAGCTAAATCAGTAGGATCTAAAACCAGATCTGTCAAACGCTAAACCCCCTGTTCTGGGAGAGAGACAGGTGGTATGGTGGCATGGGCGGGAGGAGACCAGCCCTGCTTGTGGACAGAGGATTGGCTCTACAGCCCTGCTGTGCCACTAGCCTGCTCTGAAATGTGGGACCAGCCTCTCCCCTCCGCAAGCCTCAGACCTCCCACCTGCTGCACTAAGAAGCCCACCTCTGAGGACTGTGGAAACCCTTCCAACTGCTCTCCGCCTGTGCTCTCCACCCTGGCACTGTGCCCGCTGGGAACGGCATGTGGGCAGCACAGGGCCTTGTCAGTGCTCGGTCTGGGCCCCACTGAAGATGAGATTCTTCCCATCTTAAAACCATGGTGACTTCCTGGCAGGCGCTTGTGAAGGGGAACTTCAAAGTGTGCGTCAAGATCCTCTTCTGGCTCCAAAGATTAAAAAACTGCTTCAGAAATGAAATAACCTCTGAGCCCTAACCTAGGTAAACTGGTATCTTTTTGAGAGGTACATGACTCCTGGAAGAGATTGACATGACAGGGTTTTTAGAGCTCCCACGGCATAAGAAAAGTGAGAAGGGAAAAACAAATGCTTTATCTTCTAAAGAGCGGGCCTGTTCCTTTCATCCTGGATGCCCAGCTCTGCCCTCACGGGTGCTGTCCTCCATCAGAGGGGGAGAGGAGGACCAGCCCTTCACTCATTCACTCTACAACCTGCCCTGTGCAGACACCGTCCGGGCACTGCACTGGGCTCTGTGCACAGAGAGAAGCAAAACGCCAGACCTGGCCACCAAGGAGCCATGTGGCCAGAGGACAGTGTGGGAGCCCAGGGAGGCTGAGGAAGCGGTCAGTTGGCCTGGGAGTGTCTGAGAGCTTTGCTAATGAGGGAGCCCATAAATTTGAAGAGCGAACAGGAGGAGAGAGGGCGTCCCAGATAGCGGGGTTGACATGAGCAAAGGCCCAGCATCATAAAAACAGGGAGGAGGTCAACAGAGGGCACTGGGTGGGCAGTGGAGCTGGAAGTCAGCCAAGGCCACGCCTTCCCCCCCAGGAGCCTGAGGTGGTGCATCCAAGGGGGGCTAAGGTACAGCCAAGGATGTGGTGGCACCTGCTTGACAAGGAACTGCCTTCCCTGGGGTTTAGTTTTTACCCTAAGCTTCATTCTGCCTTAGGAAAAAAACACACATTCTCTGTTATGTTTGCCAGCACCTTGGTCTTTCCCTCAGAAATGTCATGACGGGAGATTGGAACTGAAATTTTGCCAGTGATGTGAGAGGTCTATAAAAAGAGCCATTCAGAGGAGAAATGAGGAGCGACTCACCCGCAGCCCGTCCCTCCCCTCCTCCAGCCAAGCCTCCTCTTGCCATGCTGTGAGAAAAATTCTTGTAATAAGATGATACAGTTGGATTAAAACGGGCTGGAAAGAAACAAAATCAGTATTTCACAATTTGGTCAATACAGAGAGCCCCCAGACCTGCTTACAGACGTGTTGATTACCTTCCAGCCCCTCTGACAAATGACTGTTTCAGGGTGAGCTAAGATGTCTCACACAAGCTGGAAGAAATCTCCGGAACGAATTTCAGATGATAAAAGTGGCCTGGCATGACAATTTTTTGCTCAGGTTTTTTTTTTTTTTAATGCTTGTTATCCCCACAGGTATTTCTGTAGGAAATTGCCTGGGCCTGTTTTTTTTTTTTTTTTTCCCTCCTCTTTCTGAAAGTGCCCAATTTCACTGTTACCTTTGCCTTTTCATAAGGTGCTCCCAAGCTAGTCTCTCCACCTGGCGGCTTCTGTTTCATTTCAGACTTCTTGTCTTCATCCCGCTCCCTCCTCCCTCTTCTGGATTTGCCAAAGCTTTTTCTTTTCCACCACAAGGTTTCTTCTCAACGTCTTCAGCTCTGTTTACATTGGGATTAAAACAAAATGACCAGCCAGTGACACTAAGCCATGTGTCAATCTCAGGAAACAGGAGCAAACCAGGACTTTTGCCCCTTTTCTCTGCCCCTGCCGTGAGTCACAGCTGTCATACTGCAGGGCAGCATGGCATGCAGGTAAGAAGAAAACATTCTAGTTTCAAACTCAATGGCATCACTATATGCCAAGCACCTATTATACGCCAGGCACTGTGCTAATCCCAGGAGTAGGAGAGTGGTGAGGGTAACTCCACGTGGAGTGTCTGGATAGACGTTGTAGGAAGCCAGTCACTTCTCTAGAAGGAAAAGCAAATGTGATTAAAGGAAGCGTTCTTTCATTTGCAGATAAAAACTAAAGTGCCACCTCCCTGAGAGTGGCAGCAAAGGAGTGTGATGTTGGAAAGAAAGCTCAGGCCCAAGATGGGCAGATCAAGGTTGGAACCCCCGTAATTCTGCAAGTCCGCATGAGCAGAGCAAACCGCCTACTCTTAATGACCGCAGTCTCCTCGCCTACAAAATGAGGCACCTGACATGTGTGGTTGTTGGAAACATTGAAAAGTGACTGCTGCCATCGAAGACATAAGATAAAGCCTGGCTGAGAGAATGTGTCAGTAAATGTCCATCTCTCCTGTTTGTAAAGGATTCCCTTTGCAGTTTCAGGACAAACAGCAGAAAAGTATTTTAAAAAAAAATTACAAAGGAAACTCTAAGAAATTTTCTAAAACTTATAACTGAAAAAAATATGCCTACCTCAACTTTTATGAAAGCTTTTAATGCTCCTCCAGACCCCGCCCGGCTGCAGATGTGGCTTTACTGTCTCCCCCAGTGTCTTGGCTATTTCAGTTCTGTAGGCTTTAAATGACTTTATGGTATAACATGTAACGTGTCCCCACATTGCCCTGCAGTCCTCGTCATCATTCTCTGTGACACACAATGTCCTCAGGTGCAGTCGTGCTGTAATTTGCCCCATCGTGGGACATTTCTGGGGTGTTCAATTTTGCTCATCTTTAAATAAAGCTCAGCTCTGGAATTACCGAGCCACAGGAATGAATATCTTTGAAGATCCAAGTACGAAATGCCATTTTGCTCTTCCAAAGGGTGATGACTGCTCTTTCCGTCACCACTGATGCCTGTCTGTGTGTGTCCATTCCCCCGCAAAGCATCAGGGGCTGTTATAAAAATAGTTGCTAATTTAGGGTGTGGCAAGTGATTTGAAAAAGTGGGTGTCTTGTTGTTAGTGAGGATAAATAAGTTTCCATACAACCATTTATCTTTACTGTTTATATTTCTTTCTGTAGGACTTGGAAATTATATGCTTATATCCCTCATCCACAACTCAAGATTTTAAGGTAACACACACGCATACACACACACACACACACACACACACACACACACACACACTCACAGAGGTTTTACCTGCACATACACATGTGCACTGAGAACAGATACTGATCCTTTGCCCTAAAAAATCTTATTTGTACATGACTGGGTAGAGACCATTGTACTTCTCACTTGACAAGCAAGTACTTCCAGTAGAGGGGACTGGAACTTTTTTGGGGTGCTAACTGCAAGGTGTGGCCCCCTCCTGGTCCATGCTGCCCATAGACTCTCCCCCTCCCCCACATTATCAGAGGTGCTGTCAAGGGGACTGCTAGAGGATATCCAGAACAGGAGTCACTTCTTCCAAGAGAGGAAACAAATCTATTCAAGGCCCAGGAAGTCTCATAGTTGAGTTTATTAGCAAATGAGTTCTTCTTACTGGCTCCAGGGGGACTGGAGTGTCACCTTGTGGTTTATGTCTCCTCTGGCCCGAGGTCAGCTTGCTCCCAAGGTGGTTCCCAGCGTAACATAGCATTTCACAAACTTGAGAACTCCTGGACCCCTAGAATTCCTTCAGGGACTCTAGTGAGAAGCGCTGCATTAAAAATTCAACAGTGACACTGGAGGTGATTGCCAGGCACCAGAGGCAGGCATAATCAGCATAAATGCACACAGAGGCACCAAAATTGTGAAATGATGACATGCTGTATTAGGATTTTTTTTAAAAAGTATTGACTGAATGTGTGCTCAGTGGCAGTGTGCTTGCCTAGCATAGATGAGACCCCTGAGTTCAATCCCCAGTACCACAAATCAATCAATCAATCAATCAGACTTCAATAAAGATACAAAATAATTTTAAAAATAAAAAATAATATCAGTAAAATGAAAACAGTTGGATATTGCGGAGAGAGACACTAGTCTGTAGAAATTTCCTGCGGGCCAGCAGCAAACTGTTCAGGGTAGATACACAGTAGTTCTCACTCGACAGTCCACCTAAGGGTTCCATTGCTGGAATTTCATTGTTGAAGAGAAGCAGCAGGTGTTCAGAGCACCAGGTAGCTCCTGAAAGATGTGATCTCATCATTCTAGCAACACAGATGAAAAGAACTTAGTCACATCTTTTCCAGGTTTCCCGAGTAGCTTGGTGACTCAAAGACGGCCCTCTGGGGCAGACTATCAACTTCTTTTGTATGTTTCTCTGCTCTTCTTCCTCCTGAGACAGGAAGGTTGCCCTGGCCAACTCCAGCTCAGCATGACTTCCCTGTATCTAGCTGGCACCAACTTCCCTGCACCCCTCTTCCCACCTGCCCTGCCTTCGCTTTCTGTGCTCAGTCCCCTCTTCTGTCTTGGCTTAGCTCCCTCCAATTGGAGCGACTCATAGCTTGTGATTCCTAAAGCTGAAATTCTCAAGGTGGTGAAAAAGTACACAGAAATAAATCAGCAAGTGCCAGAATTTCTCCTAAGGGGGACTCAGCACTGGGGAGGGATTACTGAGGTTTAATTTACACAACAGCTGTGCTTCTAAAAGAGTGTGTAAATCAGTCCAGGAGTAACTGAAAGGCACTAGCAAAAAAATTGTTACTTAGAGGAATCCTGTAGCGAGCACTTTGTAAAACTAATCTTAGGATCCTTCCAGGTCAGGCTTCATGTCACCTCTTCCTTAAGGGGACTCTCTGATGAGACCTCCTCCCCTCAAATAGACTAATCGCTCCTTCATCTAAGCCCTCTTGGCACGTTATCATGCCTCTGCCTACCTGCTCTGTGCTTTAAGTAGTTCCTGACACACACACCAGAGAAGGTGTGAAATTCATGATTGTTGAGTCAGGGAAGAAGGAACTAGAAAACAAGGGAAAAAGATTCAACTCCCGCAAGGAAAGACATATCTGATTATTTCCTCCTTTGCTAATCTCCAGTTGGGGGCTTCCATAGGAGTCTTCCTCTTTTATTCGTCAAGAAATATTCAAATGAGTGGCTAAAAACAAATGAGCCCCTCTTAATTTATCCTCTGGTAGGCCCTCGGTTAACAAAGATTAAGGTTATCAATTAACTTAAAGATTATTAGAAAGGTGTTGACAGAGGTAAAGCAATTAAGAAGCATAAAGGTGCTCTTGAGGAGTTTGGACTTGAGCCAGGTGCCCTTCCTCTCCTGACCTTCCTATGCAAAGGGGTCTGGACAGAGGGAGTCCTGGGCCCTCTGTCATGGGTAAGAATCTTCTCCCTCTGTGAACAAGCCCTCTTCTGTGCAGTGAGGGTCATTCCTATTCATATTCATATCATTCACCAGCCTGAAGTGATCGCGACTGTGGGCACTTTGGGTGGCAAACACTTGGGGACCACCATCTTATTTACTGGCCTTTTGTTTTGGTTGGGTCTTACTGTTGTTGCTTTGTTTTGTTCTGTTTTCGTTTTGTTTTGTTTTTGAGACAGGGTCTCGCTATGTAATTCAGGCTGGCCCTGAAGTCACTATGTAGTCCAGGCTGACTTCACACTCACAGCGACCCTCCTGCCTCAGGCTCCCAAGAGCTGGGATTACAAGTGTGCCCCATATGCTTGGCTAACAAGTGGTCTTTGTGGTAAAGCAGACACAGAACAGCTTCCAGAGAAAAATCTCGGCCCCTTCACAGATCCTCCTGTGGACACAGGGTAAAAATCCTCCTAGATGCCTCAGCTTCAGAGAAGGATGGCAACTCTACTTTTGGTTTGCCTGACTATTAAAGAAAATAGCTTAGGACTACATTTTCATGATAATCTACAGATACTGTCCCAGTGATTTGCTGCCTGCTCTGTCCATCGCTGTTGCTTGGAAGGGTATGTGCTTCCTCTGTTCACACAGCTGGGTCAAACTAAGCCACCAGCACTCTGTTCTGTGCACCACTGTCCCAGCTGCACTTCTGGACTCTGCCTACGACTCCACACATGGGAGGAAGATGTTGTAAGCAGCACTGATTTTAAGTTCACCGCCGTCTGGGCCAAGAACTTAAAACAGCGCTGGGTACACGGTTGGACGTCATGAAAGCGTTGTTGCTCACCGTCCCCATCTTGGCCGTTACTGTCCGCGTCACTGTTAGGATGCTGAAGGGACATCTCACTGTACAGCCCTCGCTGTCTCTCTCTTTTTTTTTTTTTCCGGGACCGGGGATCGAACTCAGGGCCGTAGTGCTTAGCGGCAAGCACTTAGCCCACTGAGCTGTACCTCCGGCCCGTCGCTGTCTCTCTTGAGAGGACATTTTTCTGGGGCATCAAAGGCTGGACTTCTCTTGACCATCTTAGGTGTCTTCTGTGTTCTGGCATCTATGGACAAACTGTTCACTTTCCCTCTTTCCTTGTCAGGAAACCAAGGAGCCAGATATATGTCCTTACTCCAGAAGTTGTGCAAACCCTTAAAGGGTGTGTGTCAGGCATGCTTAATGCGCTCTGAACTGTATTTCTCCCTACCCATGATCTGCCTTTGCTCCCATTTCCATACAGACCCATTGAAAGCATTTTATGTTTCTCTTTTCCGTCTGTTTGTCTATCCAACTATCCATTCATCCATCTATGTAACCTGCCACCTAACTACCTGTTACCTACCTACCAACCATCCATCACTATTAATCTACCGTCTTTCTATCGATTGCATCTCTCTCACCTATTATTTATCATTTATCTGTTATCTAGCTATCAGTGCAGTATTCTTCTGTGCCCTAGTTAGCATCAATCACCTGTTTACCTTCTACCCGTCTATCTTCTGTCACCTGTTCATCGGTATCTGTCATCTTCCATTTACCACTTATTCACCGTTTATCTCTCCGTCAACCACTTTGTATCCTTTTTGGAAAGAACACATTTCTTTTTTTTAAGAAAAAAAATCAATATTTTAAAATTACTCTGCCATCTTCAAAGTTGTCTAATATTGATTTTATTAAGAATCCTAAAAATGGATGCTTTTAAATTTATAATTATATGAGCCACCATTTTCCCCACCATTTAGTGTAACTTCTGACCTGTGTAAGATGTGCCAGTTTCATTGAAGTCAGAGCCTTCCTGAACACACCATTCCTAAGGAGCAGTGGCCAGCGTACAAGGGCACTGCTCTGCGAGCTGTTATGAAGCAATACACTGGGATAATCATATCCAGACAAGAAGTGGTCACTACGCTTTCCCCAAAGCTCTCCCAGACTTCCCAACACTCCTCACTCCTGCTCTCCACAGGTAACCACCTTCCTGAGTTCTAACACCATGTGTTATTTTTGCCCAGTTTTGAACTTTATAGATAAAGGCCATTGTATATACATACTGTGTTCTTTTGTATCTGGCTTCTTATCATGTTGGTGATGAGATTCATCTGTGTGGTTCAGTTTAATAGACATGCATTCATTTTCATCGCTAAATGGAATTATATCTTGTGAATGTACCATGATTTATTTCTATATTACATGATAGATGGCTTTGGATATTTTCAGTGTTTGGCTGTTATTTCCTGTCCTTTTGGGGAACAAGATGGGTAATAGAGGAAATGAAACTAAATGAATGAATAATGAATGTTAAGAATTATCCCTGATGGTGCCTCCGCACCCAAAGAGGCTTGGCCATTAGGCCTTTAGAGCGAGGCCTGTCCCTGGTCTGAGCCCCTTGGAGCATCGTCATTAATGCTATTTGTGTCAGATTCTGCTGGGGGACACCATTTGTTCACTCATTTACCTAATAAGTATTAAATGTGTACTGAGTGCATGGCACCATTTTGGAATCTGAGACCACATCAGGTGCAAAACCAGGTAGCCTTTGCTACCCTCATGGAGCATGTGTTTTAGTGGCATAGAGTCCATCATCCTCTCTCAGGTATTTTGTATCACTCTGTGACCTCCAGTCCATGCTCTCTCCTGTGGCAGCTGCCCTCTGTTTCACCTTACAGAGTCTCATTCAGCGCTCAACCAAGGATGTGACGGTTCTCCCGTCACCCCTGCTCAAACTCACTCTACTTCCAGAACCTCCTCCCCACAATAGCCACCTCCATACCTCTAACGTCCGTCTGCCTCAGTGACCCCCAGGATGGCTGCTCTGGGGTCTGGGATCTGGCTGAAAGCTGGGTAAACTGCAGCTCGCCTCATGTTTCCCACTTTGTGAGGATCACAGGCCTGCACTGCTTCCTGTCCAATGCTTAAAATGCTTTCCTCAAAAATGTGTCTAGTTTTATACTTATTTAGTGCAAGTTTGCCACCACTCTACCATAGCCCAAAGTGGAAGTGTATGCTTGTGTTCTTAAAGGCCTCATATTCCATTCTATGGGCTTAATTTCAGTCTAGTGAATTTTTTAAGTGCAACTTACTTCTTATAGTACAATGAGAATTTAAATTCAAGATTCAGAGATTAAATTTATTCTTTCTCCTAATTTGTGCTCACCTCACTAGGATATGTACATTGCCACTCCCCCATAAAATATACATAACATAAAAATTGATCATTTTATTGATTTCAAAGTGTGCTATTCAATATGATTAAGTCCATTCAAAGTGTTGTGAAAGCACTAATTCCAGTGGATTTTTAAAGGTAATGGAATTAGTATGTTTTTGACTGTACGTAATGGAAAACACTTTATTTGGCATAAATAATGAAATGTATTAACTCCCATAAAAAGAATTCAAAAGCTCATGTAGCTTCAACACTGGTATTTGGGGACTGAGCAACACTGTTCAGCACCCAGTTTCTTTCTATCCCTTCACTCTTCCATCCTCAGTCAGGTGGTTTTGTCCTGGGGCTTGAAGCCCTCACAGTTGTGGGCTAACTAGAGTAATTTCCCTAGTAGCATCTCAATGCAAGCAAGGAGATCACTGAAGGGTCTCAAAAGAAGGCCCTACGGGATTTCCCACATTACTCAGAATTGGGTCATGGACTCCACCATAACCCAACGTTATTAGCAGCAGTCAGTACCCGGGGCTGAGGCAGGGCCTGGGCCAGGCCTGCATTAGCTCCCTCCCCTTGGAAGCACAGCTTCCAGGAAGAGCACAGATACCTGAACAGAATCTGCGTTCTGTTAGGCAGAGGGAAAGGACAGGACCAAGCCATCAATCATGGCTGCGACAGCTTCCCTGAAGTACAGCTGCCTGCTTTCCAAGTAAGACATATTAACCTGGTGAGAAATTAGGTTTGTCTGAATAAAGTAATGAGAATCCTAACTGGAGAGTGAGTTTTGTAACTACTTTTTCAACCATCTGACTGTCATCAGCTACAAATCAAACTCTAATGTGGTTAGCCATCTTCAGGCGGAGGCCACCCTGCCTTTTTTTTCCCTAGGCTGGGGATTGAATCATTTCTTCCATTCTTATTTCTGAGCATGTTTTCCCCCTTTTAAAGTTCAGCTCAGGAAACAGTCATTTTGAAAGACTTTCTGAAGCCCAGAACCAAAATGGATTTTTCTCTTTCATTCTGCTTTGCAGGGGTAGCCACTGTATATCAAGGCTGATTTTCTTGTTGGCTTTGTGTGTGTGTGTGTGTGTGTGTGTGTGTGTGTGTGTGTAAAAATAAATGCATTGTCTTGTCAATAATTCAGACAGTTTGTAAAGTCTATAAATTGGAAACGCAAAGCTTCCCACGCAATCAGCCCCTGGACCCCAACCCCACATCTCTGTGATACCCACTGCCAACTGTCTGCTTTTCTCCTTCCCAAGCTTTTTTTTTGGATAATCCATAAACCAGAAATGACAGATTTTTTTGGTTTTCATTGTCATCTTTTTTTTTTTAATAAAACTGGGATTTTACTCTGTGCTCTGTAGTGTGCCTGGCACCCAGGGGCTTGTTCTTTTCTGCTCCCCAGACAGGGAGGCCATCTCTCTAGGCCAGTAGATCTGGAGCTGATCAGTCTTCTTTCTGTAATCTGCTTGCTACTCCAGTCTGGGGTCCAGTGGTTCTTTCATAATCAGTCCCCTGACCGTAGGGACTTAAGTGATTTCCATTTTCCTACATTTCATAAAGTGCTGCCGAGAACCTCTCGCTGTGTGTGTGTGTGTGTGTGTGTGTGTGTGCATGTGTGTGTGTGTGCATGTGCATGTGTGTGTGTGTGCGTGTGCATGTGTGTGTGTGTCTGTCTGTCTGTCTGTCAGCTCGTGCCAATATTCCTGCAGATAGATGCTTAAAAATAAAACTGTTTGGTCAAGGAATAGGTGATTTTGAATTATGATAGCTTCTGCCAAATGTTATAAGGGTGTTTTGGGGCCAGCGGCTGCTTAAATAAGACAAGTGATTTCCAGACTTGCAGACTGTATAAACCAATAAAATATTTTTTTAAAAAAGCACAAACAGGCTAGGGATAGCAGTGCATACCTATAATCCCAGAACTCTGGGAGGCTGAGACAGGATGATTACAAATTTGAGCCCAGCCTGTGCAACTTAGTGACTTAATAAAGCTGTCTCAAAATAAAAATAAAAATAAAAATAGGGCCGGGGATTTAGCTCAGTGTGAAGGCCCTGAATTCAATCTCTGGTTCTAGAAAAAAAATTGCAAACAAATAATAGATGTAACATAAAGAAAATAGCCAACATTTTATTTTTCCATGTAAAGGTTTTTCATAAAGCCAGGAATGGCTTTGCACGCCTGTAATCTCAGCCCTCTGGGAGGCTGGGGCAGGGGAATCACCAAATTTGAGCCCAGCGTGGGCAATTTAATGACTTAGTGAGACCTACCACAAAATAAAAGAGGGGTGGGGTATAGCTTAGTATGAAGGCCCTGGGTTCAATTCCTTGTACCCTCCCCAAAGGTTTTTTAAAATCAAGAATCAATTATTACCGATTAAATATGAATGTGCCATTTTTGTATGTCAACTAGTCTAAAAATCTTCAGTGTCACATGGTTTAACCTAATGTTGTCAGCATGATTTCATAAAGGAACAGACACATACATTCACGCGAACTTACACACACACACAAGCGGGCATGCACACGCATCTTTATTTTCTCTTTAGCATGTTGGGTCACTGGCCCACCTCTTCCACCACCACCATCAGTAACTCTCCACACTGTGGCTAGAAGAGAAGAGTTAGTCACAGGACAGTGACATGGTGGGGAAAGAAAGACATGAAGTGTCCTGCATCCCGTCTTGAGCCCTTATGGTAAAGAGGGGTTTTGAAGCCAAGGCTGATGATTTGGGCAGGTTGCGCTGCATCTCCCTTGCCGCAAGCAGGAACCTGGGAACACGGGCACCAGCTCCCAGCCCCAGTCCTCGCCCCGCCTCTCTGTGGACTCAGGCTGTGTTCCAGGGCTGTGAGTGAGGGAACCTGCCTCGCAAAGCCCTCTTGCCCTGAGCGCAGAAGCCAGGCTCCTCCAAGCAGCTGTGTGCAGGGGAATGGACGTGTTGGGGTCCGCGCAGGACTCTGTACACACGCGGGCTCTGCCTGGTGGGGGTGTGGCAAACATTTTCTTTAAAAGGCCTGATAGACAACATCCTAGGCTCTGCTAGCCAAGCTGTCTCTGCCATATCTACTCTCTTCTGCTGTTGCTGAACAAAACTTGCTGCAGACAGTACCGTGAATGGATTGATACACAAAGCCAGGCTCCAATAATACTGTGGTACAGAAACAGGTGGTAAGCTGGTTTGACCCAAGGGCTATGCCTAGTACAATGGGGAAGAGAACAAGAATAGATGGTCTCAGGACCAAATACAGTGATATCTAAGAACTTGTCATTAATTGGTTCTAAGAAGTGCAACAAATACCAAACAAATTGTTTTGTCTGGAAAACAGTAATGAGTCACTAGGTAATCAACACCGCCAAGTTCTGGCTTGCACCTGAGTACCAAACTAGCATTGAACACAGGGACAAAATTTTCTCACCAAGAAGCCACAAATACAAAATCTGGTGAGTTTTAAAAGCAGTTGGGTACCAAGATGTGACTCCACTAGCTCTTGTACTTAGAAGCTGCGTCACCCAAGCAAATTGTTTCAGATTTTTAACACATTTATTATGGAGCATAATTTGTATGTCTTGTTGCCAGGCAGCTTGTAGCACCATGGTACATGCATGACTATCCTATCAGGCGACTTTATTAGTAAAAAGACCAATAAAAATTATTAAATCCGTTGTACCACTAGTGGAACAAGCCAGCCTATGGGACAGTTATGCAGGTACCACTAGTGCTTCAAGCCAGCAGGAACATGTTTGAAGCCTTAGATTTCCCAGTTGTAAGGTGGTGGTGATAACTGTCATTTTCAGATTCATGAGATTAAATGAGATGGAGCTTGTAGGGTGTCTACAAGCACTGGCATGCAGATATGGCAGGAACTTCAGGATGGCTAGTTTTAATGCGAGATCCAGAGCCCAACAGCCCAGCTGCCTTTCCCCAGCCATGCCCAGGGAATAACATGAAAGAGCAGGAGGCAGGATTTTTAAAGGCTGACAGAATGAAGTGTTTGGGACTTTGATTTGATTTCAACACAAGCTTTGGGCAGGGATGAGCTGTCCCTGGTCCTCCTTACACAGCCTTCAGGTGTCAGTTCAGCAGTATCCTGGTTTTATTACATCCATCACAAGCAGCTTAAGGCTTCCACAAACACAATCCTAGACAGATGTTGAACCTGTCTGGGGATTAGAAATACCCTCTTCCATTAAGCATAAATTAACTTAATCACCAGGTATGAAAGATAAGCAACATAAACAGCATTCCCTGAAGCTTTCATTAAAATTAAAATTCTATTTAAAATTTAGCTTGTATTTTCTAGGACTTGAACCCTTCAAAGAGATAATATCTGTTGTAAATTTTCACGCTGACAGAGTGGCAGAGATGAATATGCTGGGGACAGTGATGTACTATGTAATTCAACTTTGCCTCCTCGTCTTCTTTTGCCAACGGAGGCATCTGGACATTTTAAAGAAATAATTAGTCTCAGGAAGACTTGGTCTTTGCTTTCTGGAGAAGCCACACTGATTCATAAATGTGAAATTCTAAGGTTACTAACAGTAAGGTACTTAGAGTCTTGTTCAGATCCGTGCCATGGAACGTGCTCTTGCCATGAAACAAGCAGGAAGAGATGTAGATAATAATACATCACTGAGAGATTTCACATGCAAGCCTCCTTTGCCTTGGCTGAGTCAGGCGAGTGGAGAACAGGACTGCAGTCAGAGTTTGCTGCATTCTTAAGCAAACTTTGCAGGGGAAACAACTTGAAGGAAATTTAGCCAGATCAGCGTAGTGTGGTGCAAAGAACACTGAAGTCAAACAAACTTGGCCTTGAATTCTGTTCTATTTTTTTCTGCCCCTGATCTTGAGCAAGTCTCATAATTTCTCTTAGCCTCAGATCCTTCATCTGTAAAATGAGTAAATAATTGTTTTCACACAGGATCAAAGGCCTTAAAGAAGGCCTAGAGCACATCACATCCTACATGCTTAGTAGTGTCTACTTGTTTAAGAATCGTTGTTGAGTATCTGCCCTGCTCCAGATTCTAGACTATGCACTCAGAATCTAGAAAGTCATTAAATACAGCACCTTCTCAGGACACTCACAGTGGGGGATTGAGACAGATAAACAAATCACAGCTAAGAGTGGAAAGGGATGTACACAGTGCAGAGGAGACAGAGAAGGCAGGGTAGCCTGTGCTAGGTTTCAATGACAGTGAGGCTAGCACAGTCTATGGAGCACAGAAGAGCATTCTGAGCAGAAAGGATGGTGCATATATCTCCATTCTTTTTTTTTTGGTACCAGGAATCAAACTCAGGACCTTGCACTTGCCAGACAGGCACTTGTGCTGCTGAACTACAACCCTGGCCCAAAGAGTAGTTGTGGTTTTTTTGGTACCAGGGATCAAACTCAGACCTTGCGCTTGCCAGGCAGGCACTTATGCCACTGTGCTATATCCCCAGACCTGGATGGTGCACATAAAGGCAGAGACACGTATCAAAGCATGTCAGATCTGGACAATCACAAACAGCATAGCACTGTCAGACCAGGAGGATGGGCAGGGGAGAGAGAATCCTAAGGATAGAGAATCTCTTGGTACGCATGTGCATCTTTCAGTGAGCTGAGCTGAAGTGTTCTGGATGATTCTTCACCTGAGTCCCAGAGGCCTGGCTGGCACGATATGGCCTGCAGATGAGATCTTTTCCAAAAGAAAATCCCATCATTGACTTTGACAGAGCTGCAGATCTGAGTGGAACCTAGTGGTGGAGTTGAAAATGCACTAGATGAGGAGACCGAGGGGGCCTGGACCCCAGGTCCTGTGCTACCTACCTGCTGCTGGCCTCTCCTAAGCTCCTGGGGAGCAGAACTATGATGTCTCATTTACCTTTCAAGGCCCATTCCAGGACCTCGCTCAGACCGGAAGTTTGAAAATGTTTGCTAAGTAAATACTCCAGAGCCTCATCTGTGTAGGAGTAGGGAGGACCGTCTTTATCCTGTAGGCTAGGAACATAACAGGGACAGTCCTCAACTGGAGGGGAGGACTTTGCAAAGTCTCAGGGGTTTTTCAAGTACATGTGTGATCATCATCATTATTAAAAAGAATCACACCTAGAACCTATACCACGGCTGAAAACCAGCTTCCTCATCCACTGAAAAGAATCTCTGTATGATTACTGCTGGCTGACTCATTTAACAAAATCTGGCACTCACCTTTTAGAAATCCCAAGAAAAGCAAGCCACAGACTTTCATTTGGTGATTTTGCCTCTTTACTATTGTTAAGTTGACTTAGTCAAAACAATAATTATATTGGAGACAATCAAAGATTTCTGGTTTTTCTTATGTAATCTAAAAAAAATGTTAATTTACAGGGAAAACATTTGAAATTGTGTCTACTTTTGAAGCAAGCATTATTTTAAGAAAGAAAGGACAAAAGAAAAAAAAAAGAAAAGAAAAAAATGTTTTCCCAAACATTCTCAACTGTCTTGACAGCTCAAACTCACCACCCTTTGTTTTAATGACAGTGTGTTCTAAGGAAAACTGCCGCTGCCGAGGGCTCTGGTCCACGTTTGATTTGCAGGTGCAGCGATGTAGCACTGTTTGCCAGCCTGTTACACCAGTGACAGAGGAAGCTGTGAAGGAACCGAAAAGTTGCTAAAGTATTCACAAACTACAAGGGACATTTCCTGCAGTCACAGAATGTTACAGAACTTTTGTAAGGAACAGTACTTGAACTCAAGCCACGTAGCCTGCTGCAGATAAGAAATGTACTTTGGTCCAGATGATAGCTAAATGGTATCAGATGTACCTCTTGAGAGGAAGTCAGAATATAAGAGACTCACCTAAAGTCATTTGCAAAAACCAAATAGATATTACGTGGTCCCCAAGACACACACTGCAGAGGCATGTTCGCTAGCTGCAAAGCACAGGGGACCAGAAGTCGAGCTCTGCTTTTGTACTTGAACATTGGATTATGCGAACAAAGTAGCTATCTTTTCTGGGGCTTTAGCTTCTTGGTCTGTACATTGTGATGGTAATTTCTGCCTTGCGTGCCTTCCAGCATTGCTTTGAAAACTTGGTGAGGTTGTGGATGGAAATGGGAGTGTTGAGCCCCTGGAAGGGACTTTTAAGACAGTGATGTCCATCATCTGGGCTCCAGGGCCTTAGATGCCCCTTCCTCTATTCCCCTTGTCCCCACTGCCCTGTACTCTGTCACTGGGTACTATCTCAGGTCCTGCTTCTTCAGTGCTGCCCCCAACCCAGCTCATCCAGGATCTCTCCCTCACTCCCAGCTTCTGTCTAGGGATGACCCAGAAGCGTGCTTCTTAGGATCCAGGTCCAGCCCTGGATCTGCTCCTCTCTTTGTTGGGTGGTCCTGGCAAGCCCCTTCCCCACACTGGGCCTCATTTTCTGACACCTCGAATGAAAGATTGGCCTAAGTGATTTCTGTAGTCTATTCCAACAGAAAACTGTAGAAGTCCCTTAGCCCTAACAGTTTGTGACACTCTCAGCTTCACAGCAAATTTTTGGCTGCTGTGAAAAGTGAACCTTTGGGTTCTCCTATTTTTAAATGGTTTCGTGTTTAACCTTTTAAGCGTCTTGGTCTCTTAAATACATTTCAGCAAATGTGACTTTTTCTTTGAATGGTGGTTCTGCAAACCAGTTTGGGATTGTTCTGTGATCAGTGGTACCTCCCAAAGAGCTCTGAGGTTCTTCTGTGGGCTCTAGAGCATTTTCTACTTCCTGCTCCTGTTTTTCTTTCTTCCTATGCATTCCATGTGATTGTGGCATCTCATCCTTTTCCCTTATAACTCAGCAGCTCTGCCTTGCTGTGTTGGTCTAGGAACCAGATTTCCATGCTTGTTAGAAGTGTGCATGAAGTCAGAACGTGTATCTGTGAAGTGAAGCCCCAAGAAGGCTTCTTTTCACTTACAGACTGCAAACTTCAGGGCATGACCTCTGAGATCTCAATCCTGGCTTCCCCAGGGACTTCTCCTTTGCTTCCTAGTTCTTAGTAGTGTTTAAAATAGGTGGCGGAGGTTGTGGATACCTGCTGTGCCTCAATTTCTGGTGTTCTCGTGGGAATCCCTGTCACCCTGGCCTTTTTGCTCTGCTGGCTTCTCTTATGCACACCTTATGCTCCATCCACATTACTTGAATTCCTTCAAGGGTGTTCTGTACCTCCATGCTCCCATTCAACTGCACTTCAGTTTCCTTTGCCTGGAATCTAGGCATCCCTCTCCTCCCATCTGCCCCGTATCCAGCTCTGCTCAATCTTACGCCCTTGACCCAGCTCTTCATGGAAGCTTTGGAAACCTTCCCTGAACACATCCGGTGAGTCGTGAGCCCCATCAGCACTGTGCCCATCTCCACCTTTACACATGCATTGCACTGAGTGATCTGTTTGTGCAAGTGATGCCTCTACCAGATGTGACGCCTTCCATGGCCATGCAGTTGCTTTGTTTTGCTTTGTCTTGACAGTATGCAGCTCAGTGCTGGAGTCTAGGCACTCAGTTCTGATCAAAAGAATCAATGAGCCACTGAAGAAGTTGCCTAACGTACGAGTTAAATCGTGTCCCTCCCCTAAAATTCATATGTTGAAATCCTAACCCCCAGTAACTCAGAATATGACCTTATTTGGAGACAGGATCTTTATAGAGATGATTGAATTAAGTGATGTCACTCAAGCAGTCCCTAATTTAATATGGCCATTGCCCTTATGAGGAAAGGTAATTTGGTCACAGACACACATGGAAAGAAGATGATGTGAGGCCATGGGGAGGTGACAGCCACCTCTATGCCAGGAAGAGAGACAGGGAACACTAAATCCTACAAGATAAGCACCATCTCTTCCTAATAGATGCTCTGATTAGTAAAAGAAATCAACTGGCCAAGGGACAGTGGTGCACTCAGTGTGGAACACTTGCCTAGCAGGCACCGGGCCCTGGGTTCCATGCCTAGCCCTGCCAAAAAAAAAAAAAAAAAAGATAAATACATGAAGAGATAAGTAGAGTAAAACACTATTGAATGGAAAAAGGACTATTAGTTATTTCAGTATTTAATGAACGTGTTATGCAGCGTTGTCAAAATAGGAGGTGGATCTATTTTCATTGTTTATGACACACCAGCTTGTGGCAGGCTCTCTCATAAGTACTAATGATTCTGCGTGATGAACCAGAATGGGATTTCACTGGCTTTCCTAACCTGGAGATGTGAAATCTTGAATGAGTTGCATGTGGATGCCACGTTTGCACCCTTTCACTCCCTGTCCCTTACCTTACACACTGTGGAAGAGAGAGCAAAAGCGTCTGATGAGATTTCAGAATGGAGAGGAAGCCGAGTGTCGGTCATTCGGCACACCTGAACGCTGAGGCCGCTGGAGGAGAATAGAAACCCCCGGGTCTCACAGCTGGCTCGGGGCATTCAGGGCTGAGACTGATGCTTGGCTTCCTTCGCCTTCACCCTTCCACCCACAACAGGAAGGTTTTGTCCCCCATCTCATACATATCACACAAGCCCCGTGAAAGCTGTGTCGGGCCTACATGGCCCTCTTCCTTGGTTGCCTACTTCTTTCTTCTTTAGGAAGCAGCTATCGTTGGCCTTATTAAATAGGTGAGAGAGTGCTGAGCCTCAGCAGGTTAAGCAGCTTATCAAGGGTATGGGATTATGACCAGAAGAAAGGGGATTTTAGCCAGCCTGGGTTACTCCAAAATTCCCACCATTCCATGCTTTTCCTTCATAAGTCTTTATCCTTGTCTTAACTATTTTTCCTCAGTTATGCATAACATATTTTTAAATATCCATTCAGTTAGAAGCAATACCTTTTTCATGGCAAAGTGAGACTCTCCAGGGAAATCTGCAGCGAGAATTAGCAGATTTCAAAGTCTTACATGCACTCAAGGTTCTACCAAGTGGAAATGAGCAGGTGGATGATCCCCCCACATGATGGGTAGCAGGAGCCTAGTGATCGCCTGAAAGAATCTTAAACGACTTGTCAGTCATGGGTTATGGTGGTGATCTCTGATTAGTAGAAGGCCAGCCTCTATCCCTTATCCTATATGGTTTTGCATGCTTATTTTTCCTCATTCGTGGATAACTTTTGTAATAGAATTACTGAAACCTCTAGATATTTTTGTTTGTCTGAGGGCAGAGAAAGCTTCTTCTCCTCTGGATCCCACCTCATAGCACAATGCCTGAAACCTGCAAAGAGTACTTCACAAATATCTGTGAAATAGTAAATGAATTTCTCTTGTTTTAGAACCACAAAAGTTCTAGATGTCATCTTTTTTCTTCTGACCATTCCTCTGTGTCCAGCATCAAGCCTCCTTCAGTTTTTCCTTTCCCCTTTCCTACACACCAGGTTTGCAGCAAAGCACCGCGCCCCCCCCCTTGCTTAGTGGGAAAATGTAAAGCAATTCTCCATCTCATCTGTGCCTGTTATGGGTTGTCGCTGTACTAAGTCGAGGGAACCTCACTAGGTCTCGCTTTTCAGAAGCTTTTAGCCCAGTGGGAGACTTGAACAGATAGCTCACATATGATAAAAACCAAAGCAAGTATTAAATGCGGCACAGGTGATGAGCTATGGAAGGAAGAGTGATTAATTCTGCCTGGAGGAATTGGGAAGGTTCACAGAGAAGACAGATATTTTGAAAAATTTATTACATAAATGGATTCTAAGCAGCTGATATCCCAAGTTCACACTCTGCACGAGAAACTCAGAAATAGAGTTCACTGTTTCCAATTCTGGCTGTTTAGCCTGCTGACTCAGGTTCAGATTCATGGCTTTGAGAAGAAAAGTCTGAAAAATAATTAGAGATACAAATCTCAATGACTCCTGTTAATAGGAAAGTGATCGTGGGTCATTTGAAAATATTGCTTAATCATGTTACTTCCAGTTTCACATGCTCCTATGTGAAATATTTTTAAACCCTGTTTGTATTGAAATTAATATAAAATGTGTCTCCCTATTTTATTATGATCTTAGTAGTTAACTTCATAACAAACAGATTTTAGATAGAAAACTTTTGAGTTGGTGACTATGAGTTTATTCCTTAGCAACTTACAAAGTCATGGAGTACAGCCAGCTAACAGGTCAAGGCCCTTAAAAATTCTAATACCTATTGACTCAGAAATTTCTGTGCTGAGGATTTGCACCGAAAGTGTAATCCAGAATTATAAGAAAGATTGTTAGCATAAACATGTTCATCCAGGCATGAAAAGCTGGAAATAATCTGTTAGCTCAAGGGGTAGTCCTTCTGTCAGTGAAGATGATATCTAAAAATAATTTTGATGATATGGCAACATGTTAAATGTAAGAGCAGGTTGGAAGATTACATTTATACAGTTTTGTATAGATACTGTAAGATATGATTTCAACTATGTGAAAATAGACACACACAAAAGGACTAGAAGGAAATTCCCAAAATACTAAATGTGATAATTTCAAGGTGATGAAATTACATATGATAGTTTTATTCTCTTGCTTATACCTCTTTTCATGTGTTCTACAAAGAAATATGATATTACAATACTGCAATAAATATTATAAGGAAGAACTTTCACATTTTTGACCATACACAACACAAGACAGTGCACTCAGAGGTTTGAGGGCAGGAACATGATCCACAGAGTTAGTAGTTTTCCGAAGCAAAAGAGTAGGAATAACCCAGCTTGGATCTGTTTCAGTCCATAGCTGTGGCCCAAGGTGGTAAGAGGAATACAAAAGTCCAGACTTTGGTCACCATAGGCAGCTGGGCATTAGTGACAGCAGGAGGAGCTGGACACAGAATTAAGATTTATGGAGAGCAGACTGCTGCCCTTGATGAGGAAGCAAGCGAGGACTTGCTTTGGGCCCAGTCAAATGGGCAGGGCTGATGGCCAGGTTTTCCTCCTAGTGGGAAACAGTACCAAACAGCCCAAAGGCAGAAGCCCAGCTGGATGGAACTGGCCCTCCTCTATGAGTAGGGTATGGGTGTCTTCTAGGGTTGGACATTTCTCTTAAGTGTGAGGATTCCAGGCTTAAGGCAGAGGAAGGAATCCCAGGTCCAAGATGATTAAGTTTCCACCTATGGGGCCAAGATCAGCTCTAGACTTGCGCAGGCTTAGAGTGTCTGGTGGAGACCTCAGGTCTCTACGTGTCCAGCTGGGAGAGGCTGCTGGTATTACTTTTGACAAGCAGGATGCTAAATGTGCATGAAACTAGAAGAGACAAGCAGTTGCAGGTGTCCCCTGGATGGTCACTATTAAATGTGGAAATACTTCCAATTGTTAGAATTCTCTCCAGAGGGAAAATACCGTTTCCTGAGAAACTCCATCATAAATATGGGAATGAAAGCATCTGATGTTTCATGGTCAGACTTAGACCATGTAGGAGGCCGACTCTGTATATTTAACCCACGTTGTATTTCGTGTCCCTGAGCTGGCAAGAAAACCTGCAAACCCTCAGCTACAATATGACAAGATAAACATCATTCCATTCAAAGCACAGAAGAAAAACTACACCTTGGTACTTTCTTTGATTACTTTACATTTGCCTAATCCATTCCATTGTGCTACTGAATTTGTTCTTCGTGACAGATTTATGAAATATAACATGGCAGATCCAGAGAGGTTGGTGACTGCTTGATGCCAGGCACGATTTGTACCTAGGAATGGATGCATGTGTGCATAATTATTATTTCTAAACATTTTGTAAAAATAATGTGTATTAAACTATATGTATAAAAATAATATGCATCTATAATCATATATATTTACATAAAATCTCCTTTAATCCTTATAACATCATTGTAAGGAAAACATTATCCTCATTTCATGTGAGTTTTGTATTTTTATTTTTATTAGTCCATACTCATAGTAAATAAATGACTATAAGGCAGTACATAAGGGTTACATTCATTGTGGGGAGTTGGTACATGTACCTAACATATCCTTTTTAAATATTAGTACATGGGGCTGGGGATATAGCTCAGCGGCATGAATGCCTGCCTGGCAAGCACAAGGTCCTGAGTTTGATTCCTGGTACCGAAAAAATTAGTAAATGCACTACCATCCTAAGGATAAGAAAACAAAGAATCGGAAGAGTTAAGTGACTTACCCAAAGTGACCCAGCACCTAAGTGGAAGAGTTGGAATTTAAATCCTGTTTATTGACTCCAAAGTGTGTGCTGTGTTCACTAGCGCCATCCAGCTTTGCCATTCCTACTACAGTTACCTTCTAACCAAGCCGAGAGGGCCACTATAGATTTAGCAAACTGCACTTCCCATGCCCACAAGGCCACTTCTGTGTTTCAAAAGCCAAAGGAAGGTGTGATCAGACCTGTGTTCCACTCCCGACTTTTCTATCTACTGTTTGTGTGAGGTTGGGCATGCAAATATCCTTAATTCTTGGTTTTCCCTGTATAAAACAGGGGACCGTCACTGACCCCAAAGGGGCGGTGTGAAGGTTAAGGACCATGTGTGCTGAGCACGCAGTGCAGTTTGGACACACAGGAGGCCCCCTGCATGGGGCCTCTCCGTTGTCATCACCTTTCATGGAGTCCTGAAGTCACGTCTGAGTCCCTGATCAGGGCAGTGCAGCGTGGTCACAGCAGCCCTGGAGAAGCCTCTCAGCATCGGGGCTCCACCTGGACTTTAAGCGTCTCAGAGGAAGATGATACAGTCCGTTCTGTCGTGTAAAACAACAAACACCTCATGCCTGACAGCCTCTGGAGAGCAGAAGAGCAGAAGAGGCTCATAACCACCTTGTGAGGAAGACATTATTCCCACCCATGATATAAGGCAGACAGTGACGTCCAGTGAGAGTGCCCAGCATGGCCAAGACCACGTCATGGGTGTGGATCTGCTGCCACCTCCAGCTGTTCCAGAGAAGAAAGCATGGGCCCAAGTGAAATCCACCTCCCAGCTCGCTGGTTATTTGCTCCAACTCAAAGCGCAGAAGCAGAAAAGGAGAATGAGCCAAATCAGCCTGGCATTAAGGACTTTTAAAAACAACTCAATAGAAACTCCAGGCTGAACTGACCAGGCATAAACCCAGCTGTACACAATGAAAGACACACTAAGCCTAGAGTGAAACATGAGGAATCTGAACAGAGAAAGTGAGAAACATCTTTTGCTCCAAGGTTCCTGACTGTAGTGCTTCAGCTAATGCTCAGCAGGAAATACCTAGCTTGGAGCACTGGGAAAAGTAGGGACTCCAAGTCAGGCAGACTGTTACTCAGTCCGTTCTGTCTGTGTACACCATGGTACACTGGTGTACTCCTGTGGCCTATAGAGGTGTTTTTAAAGAATGGCAAATGTGTTAGTTAGCTCTCTCACTATAACAAATGCCTAAGATAATCAACTTTTAAATAGAAAAGGTTCCTTTTGACTGTCAGTTTTGGAGCTTGCAGTTAATGATTAACCCCATGGCTTTTGGGCCTTTGGCAGCACATCATTGTGGGGAAAGCAAAACCACTCACTTCATGGCTAGGGAACAAAACAGAGAAAGAAGAAGGGACCAGAACCCCATAGAACCATTTGCAGGCAAAGCCCCAATAGCCTACAGACCTCCCATAAGCCCCACCCCTTTAAAGGTTCCACCACCTCCCGATGGCACCAGCCTGAGTCCATTGAAGATCCAAACTGTGACAGTAAAATCCATAGAGAGATATCCACAATAGTTTCAGTGGAAGAAAAAATTTTCAAAACAGATCCAGAAGACTCTTTATACATATAAAGAAATACATGTTACAATTATTATAAATGTTATAAATATTAACTGGTTATTTCTGAGTGGTAGGATGACAGATTGGTTAAATGTTTTTAGCTTACCCATGATTTCATTTATTTCTCTATAAATATACCCTTTTAAAATACAGAATAAAAACTAATAAAAGCAATTCTTGTTTAATCATACAAGAAGTATGATTAAAAGTATAATCTTATACTTTTGTTCCTAACAGTGTAAGAAACAAGATATCTGCTGAAATTCTCTCAAAACATGTTGGACACTTTTTTTTTTTTTTTGTGGTACCGGGGATCGAACTCAGGACCTTGCACTTGCCAGGCAAGCGCTTATTCAACTGAGCTATATCCCCAGCCCTTGGACACATTTTTAAAATAGTTTTTTTAAATGTATGGATCAGATGGTAGGAAAGAGAGAAATAACTCAAAGACCAGAGACAATGAGAGATCTCAGCTCTAGAGAGGGTAAGCAAATGCCTACAGTGGGTTTTCCCTGCCCACATAGTTCCTGCTGGCTCAGAGCATGGACAAAATGTTTAGGAAGCACAGAGCCCAAACAGTGAAGAAAACTGGATTGGAAACTCATACGAAGCAAAGAGTATTAAAAGATCACACCTTCCATGCATGAACTAGGGAAAATTCACCCACAGAGGGCAATATAGAGATATTTATTAGTGTTGTCCTGGGCTCTAGGGGAAGAGGGTGCTGGCCAGTTCCTTATCCATAAACCCACCCTCAGGAGAATTTTGGATTGAAATTGAAATTGAATTTTGGATTGTCTCTTGTGGGATTAATTGAAAAAGGAAATACAATTTTGGATTGAATTGAAATTCCTAGTGAAAAGGAAATGTTAGGGGTGGCAAAATAATAATAATAATAATTCTACCAATAAAGAGGCAGAAACATAGATTTATAATAAAATCATGTTTTAAAATCCACAGGAAAATAGGCCACATGAACAAGAACAAAGAGAAATAGCAAAATTTAGAATCAGTTGCACAATGACTGCATATATAAAATTATTACATATACAACATAGAGTAAGTATGTTTAATATCTTTAAAGAAATAAGAGCATGAAAAATAAAGCTAAGTTAGCAAACTTTATTTCTTAAAAGGAATAGGGGAGATCTTTTTTTTTAAAGACTTTTAGTAATAAGAACTATTATAATTAAAATAGGAATTTAATGGATGAGTTTAATAGTGCATTAGGAACTTCCAGGAAGATGGCGACCAGGTAGGCAGCAGAGAGAGAACCTCCCAGAGGATTACCACCCAAACAATGAAATATAGCAATATGAAGACAGAAATGAGGACTTCCGGGTAGAAGACGACCAGCCGAGAGAGAGAGTGCGGAGAGAACGGCTTCAGCTCCTGAACCCGACAGAGAACGCGCTACTGGGACAAACTGCGCCAAACCAGGCAGCGCTCCGGGATCCCGCTCAGAACCCCACCCCCGCAGCCAGCGCTGCGCGAACTGGAGCAACAGCGACCGGCCGGCGGGATTTCTGAGTCGGGGAAAATCTCCATCCAGGGAAAAACATCTGAACGGCACTC
>PVLD010017052.1:0-43117 GCA_004027595.1 Dinomys branickii
AGCATCCAGAGCTAATTCCCTTCTATGTTCTCTATAATTCTGTATTTCCTCAGTCGTTTTTGTATTAGCAGAAATGAAGATAACTTTATATTATACAGCATCCAGTGCAAATTCCCTACTATCTTATCTATAATTTGGTATTTCCTTTAATGTTTTTGTGTTAACTAATATGAAGATAACTATGTAATACAACATCCAGCTCTAATTCCCTACTATATTCTGTATAACTTTGTATTTTCTGTATTGTTTATGGCTTTTCTGGTTCATATGTCTCCATTCTTTTGTCTTTAAAATAAAATTAAAAAAAAAAAAGTTGTGCCCTTGAGGCCACTGATCTACTTCTCTGTGGTGATGCTAGTGGGCAGAGCACTTTTTACCTCATTCCCAGCACTTGTTTGCAGCTGTCTCACTTTCCGCTAGCTCAGGTTGGAATTTACCTGGGTTCTGTCTGAACTTCTTCTAAATATTTATTTCATGCAAGTCTGCCACCCTAGTACTTAAGGTCCACATACATGGCTTGCTGTTACTTTGCCATATTCCTGATCACTTTGGGTAATGTGAGTTGCAGTGTCAGGCACAGTCCAAGGGCCTTTGGAGGGAAATGGCCCCAGGTCATTTCTTGTCTAAATTAACTCTTTTCAAGAGTACTGTAGAGGGCTGGGGATAGAGCTCAGTGGAATAAGCACCTGCTTGGCAAGTGCAAGGTCCTGAGTTCGATCCCCAGTACCACAAATAAATAAATAAATAAACAAAAAGAATAGTACTGTAGAGCTATCCCTCGATATCTATAGGGGATTGGTGCCAAGAACCACACAGATGCCCGAACTTGAGAATGCTCAATTTCCTTGTATAAAATGGCACAGTATTTGCACATAACCTGTGCACATCCTACCATACTTTAAATTATAGTAGCTACTACAGGTACAGTGTGAATGTGGGTGTTATGGTTGACACATTGTGTCGATTTGAGGAGTCTACAGGCATGGCTAAGTGAGTCAGCAGTTCTCTCCTCCAGAGCCTGTGCAAGAGGAGGGCATGGAGATGGTGTGGGCATGGTGGGTAGCTGGCATACAATATAAGGAGAGAAATATACAATACAATATACAAAATACAATATAAGGAGAAAATACAATAAAATAAATACAAAAAATACAATATAAGGAGAGGCTGCTTGCTGTCGGCCTTCCCCTTTTTCGCTCGTTACTGTTGCTGTTTTTTGCCACCATGAACTGTTGCCCTCTGCCATGTGCCGCTCTGCCTTGGAGCCAGCTGATTATAGACGGAAACTTCCACAAACTGTAAGCTAAATAAGCCTTTCCTTCCTTAATTCTGGGCGTCAGGGATTTTGTCTCAGTAACGAGAGAAAAGTAATCAAGACAGAGGGTAAGTAGCTCTTATATTGTTTAGGGAAGGATGACAAGGAGAAACGTCTGTACACATTCAGTACAGACACCATTTATTTCCTGAATACTTTTGATCCATGGACCATAGGTTCTATGGATATGGAGGACAAACTACCTGATCCTCCCCTCTCCCTACTGCCACAGCTCGCTGGGCCAAGGGTGGCTATGCCAAGGTCCGCCAGCCCAAAGGCAAACTAGTGTGTATCAGTTGGATAGTGTGGCACAGGAAGCTCCAGCCAATGAGATAGGTCAACTATATCACATTCAGCCCTCCTAGAATTTGGCCTGGAAAATGTGGACAGAATCACATAGTCAGTAGAAATGGGAAGGTTATGAGAAAAGGGATGCACAAATCAGAGTTATGAGGAATTGGTAGCAGAAGCACCAGATTGAAGAATCAATAGAAAGCCCAGAAATAGGAAGAGCTGGGGAGATACAGAAAGGGGAGCTGGCACCAGAGAGTGGCCAAGTCGAGGTGAAAGTGGCATGCTAGAGGGGAACTCTTGCAATTGGTGCACTGGAGCCCTCTTGAATTCTTGAAGATCTTTCCTGTTCCAGGCTGCATGATCTCAGGGCATGGGATGGTCCTGGATTTGGAGAAGATTGTGGCTCCTTTGTTGCACCACAATAAACTCTCATTGCCTAGTTACGCTATGTAGCTGTCTGTTCTTTTTAGGCTCACAAGCCAACATAAATGAAAGGGTTCCATACCAGCATGGGCTGCTCTTAGGCCCCGTGCGTGTGGTGGGTGCCATGTCCAGGAAGTTACTGCCTCTGCTCACAGGCTTTGTGTCCACAGTGGTTGTTTAATTCCTCAGGGATCTAGCCCGTTTCCTTTTATTAAAATGCATCTCTAAATGTACATATACATATATGAAGTGTATTTTATAATTATATTTTATATTCAGGTTAAGTGTCCCTTCTCTGAGATGCTTGGGACCAGAAGTATATGAAATTTTGGATTTGTCCTGAATTTTGGTATATTTGAATATACAAAACAAGTTGTCTTGGGAATGGGACCCAAGTCTACATGTGAAATTCACTTGTATTTCATATATAGCTAATACATATAGCCTGAAGGTAATTTTATATGGTATTTTTAGTGTGCCTGAGTTTTAACTGCTATTTTTCCCATAAGGTCAAGTATGAAATTTTATATTTGTGGCATCATGTTAGTGCTCAAAAATTTCAGATTTTGAAGCATTTCAGGTTTCAGATATTTGGATTAGGAATGTTCAATCTGTAAAATATAAAAATATATAATATAAAATATAAACATATACATACACATGCATACTGTAGATACAATAGAATGTCTACTTAGATATGTTAGGGTAAAATTGTGCATAGGCACAATCACACCAGAGAACCCTTTAAAGTACTTGTAGAACACATATACATGCACATATACATGGGTTTTTTTTTTTTGTCTTTTTGAGACAGAGTCTCACTATGCAGTTCAGGCTGACCTTGAGCTCACTTTGTAGCCCAGGCTGGCCTTGAACTTGCAGTGATCCTCCTGCCTCAGTCTCCTGAGTGCTGGGATTACAGGTGTGTGCCACCACACCCGGCCATCGTTTTGATTTGGTATAACTGCAACCCTTTATGGCAATACATGACTATAAAAGCAAGGAAGTATCAATCTTCTCCTCTCATAAAACTCTTGCTAAATAGCACAAGTGAGAAAATACAGATTCTGTTTCCCATTGCTTGCCAAATATTCAAAGTGGAAAAATTGATCATAATTTGTGAGACTTCTCTATTCCAAATGGCAATTAGTTAACTCTTCCAGGAAAACAAATCACTATGCTGTTCCACATAAGGCACATATCCCTGCAATTAGTTAAATTCAAATCCTGATGGTTTTCCAAAGAATTCAGTAGTTCTAATAATAGGTACATATATAATAACTCCATTAAAGTAGGAAACAAAAATCATAAAAAGGGGACCATAAATAACCCAAAGCAGCGAGGTTGACATAATTCCAATAATTTAGTTGTTCCAGTAGAACAACTAAACTCTTAAATGTTCAGTATATAAAGGAGGGAGGAGAAATTCTTGGAAAAAATGATAATTGTTTCATCCTATAAATTATGGAAGGGAGATGTTTTCTCTTGGAACTGTGCAAAACACTGTCATTCATAATTCATCATAGCTATCTTATTGTTTGTATTTGCATATACTATATTCTAGTCCTTGTCTGCAAGCAAAATACTCTTACTTTTTTATTCTTCTAGAGTTAATGCATATTCAACAATATCATCAACAGCAATAAAATATAAGTGCTTATTTTCCATTTGCTTTTTTCACCTGCATTTTCTTCATCTAATAACACCTTCCAGGGTTTTCAGTATAAGTAGAAAGGAAGTATGTTAGTTCATTTGGGTGGCTATAACACAACACCTTAGTCTGATAATTTATAAACAGAAACGTCTTGCTCACAGTTCGGGAGGCTGGGAAGTTCAAGATCACTGCACCAGCAGATTCAGTGTCTAAAGTGGCTCTGTTCCTTACAGATGATGCCTTCTATCTGTGTCCTCTTATGACAGAAGGGCAACCAGCCTCCCTAAAGCCTCTTTTATAAGGATGCTAATCCAGTTCTTGAAGGTGGAACCCTCAAGACCTAATCACCCCCTGTATGTCTGGTCCTGAATCTTATTACAATAACACTGGCTGTTAGGTTCCAACATACGAGTTTTAGAGGAACACCAATATTCACACTACAGCAGAAAGCTTCCTCATTCTTGTTCAAAGCTATATGGTAGCTCACTCTCTGGCTGTGTCTTAATTTATTTAACCAGAGCCTTGCTGATATCATTTGCATTCCTTCCATTTATTCATGGTGTTGTAAACAAAGCTAGAGTGAAACACATGTGGATATATAGCTATGCGATAGATTTCATAAAGCAGATTCCTGGGCCAAAGAGGACATGCATTTGTAGATTTGACAGCTACTGCCCCAATTTCTCTGCATCAGGGTTCTAGCAATTTATGCTACAGGGTTGAATGCCACATAATCTCTGTAGAGTCAGAGCCAGTATCCTCCTGCTCCATCCAAAGAATAAGGGAAGACAGCATGAGACATGAGGAAGGGTGCACTGGGGATCTACTACAGCGGGACCAAGGTTCACAAACACTTTTGTTTGCAAACAGTTTGGTTCACAAACAGAAGCATTTGGCAAAATTTTGGTTTTGTTTGCAAAGTCTGCATCTGGTAATAACCATGACCATCTTTCCCACACAAACACAAACACAAAAACAAACACAAAATCACAAACACAAACACATGGTCATCTTTCTCTAAATCATCGAACAAATTAAGTTCATGAATCGAGGCACCACTCTATCTGCCAGATTTCTCTTTTTACACTCCGGATATACTCTACCACTCTCTGAGACAAAATACGTTTCTTGACTTTTATGAATGAGAAGGCTGAGTCTCAGAAGGGTTAAGGAAATTTGCACAATGTCTCAAAGCAGTGGAGCACAAGTCTGGTGTAATGGCTGGTTATGAGGCCCATGTTAGTTTCAGGGGGTCAGTCATGGTGCCAGTGAAGGTATTTCCTGTGTCCTCCTAAGGATGTTCCTATCAGCATTCATGAACAGCGGACTCCGTTTCCCAAAATCTTCATTTTTTTTGCTTGCATTGAACTTCAAATATCAGAGCCCAGCATACTTTTCCCATTTCCCACTTTCCTGCTCTTCAGATCCCAGTGACTGGTCCTCACAAGGGACTTTTGTGGCTGGAGCAGAGTTCTTCCGGGTACGGCTCTCCCAGAAGAGCATCTAGCCATGACTCCAGGTCTTGCACTTGCTGCTCCAGCTCCTGTACTTCTTCCTCTAATTTCTCCAAGAAAACATGTAAGCTCTTCTTCAGCCAGTTCCTGAGGAGCTTTATTGGCTCTTCAGAAGGTTCTCTGGTGTGATACTCCAATCCCTGAAAAGCAGATACCAGAGTTTTATCTTGACGTTTGCTACTCAGGTTTCTGGCTTCAGAAAGCTCCCTGGGCCTTTTCGCATGTTATTCATTCCTCCTGGAGGACATACCCCAACCTCCTCCACTTGGCCAGCTCCTAATTGTCTTTCTCGACCCAGCTTGCCAATGATGTTTACCTGGGAAGCCTTCGTGGTTCCCACACCTCTGTGTCCCCTCAGTACGTTTCTAAATGTGTTACCTGGGAAGCCACAGGATTCTGGGAGTAGTTAGATTCCATGATTCTTTCGTACACCTCCCAACTTCTTCCTGCAAGGACACAGACACTACCTTTTAACAAGGGCCAGTGAGTGGAGTTGAAATAAACCCCACTGGTCTTCTCATTGGGAGGAGGGAATAGGAGAAGTCATGTTGTGGGGGACCCATCTCCAGAATCCCTACCTGACAATGTGCATTTGGCTCATCCCTTCTCAGATTCCAGAATGCTTACCTGATATCCCTGTGCCCAAGTACAGCACCAAGACCAGCAATGTGAATAGCATCTGGGGGCAAGAAAAAGAGAAGGAAACAGGAGGGTGAGTTCCAGAGGTCCTTTGTCTCCCTTGCTTCCCCAACATGGCCAGGCATGGGACAGCTACAAGATGGCTTTAGAGCTCAACTTTATTTATAGTGATCTAAGTTCCACATACTTGCTAAAAAAAAAACCCAAACATTACAGAAATACCTGACATGACAACTTGCTGACATTTGTTTTCCTTCCTTTATTCTGAGATAGGAGGACCACCTCTACTGTTCTTCCCTGAATAACTTTTCAATGTCTCACTTAAATCAATCTTTAAAATGAATTGATTTTATTGCAGCATAGTATATATACAGTGACATGCACACATTTAAAATATGCTGTTTGATGATTTTGACAAATGTCTATACCTGTGGAGTAGACCCCAGTGAAAATCTGGAACATTTTCTTCCCTTTAGAAGCTTCCCTGAGGCCTTTGCCTTCCATTCTCTTCTTACCCCATCCTGCTGGAGGAACCACTACTGTCCTTCCTCTCATTAGAGTCATTTTACCTGGTCCACAACTTCTTATAAATGAAATCACATGGTATATATGCTTTTGTGTTTAGTTCCTTCTGCCTGATATACTGTTTCTCAGATCTCTTCATGTTTTCATGCATTCAGTTTTCTGGGTGAATATTTATACTGTGTGAATGTAGTACAATTTTTCTGCCTGTTGATGCGTTGTTGGGTTGTTTCTCCTTTTGTGCTATTGTGCATAAAAACGCTATCAAACATACATGTGCAAATCTTTGTTTGGACATACGTTCTTATTGTTTGTGGGTTCATGCTTAATTTTATAAGAATCTGCCAAACTGTTTCCAAGTATATTTATATTCTTGCTAGCAGTTTGTGAGATTCTAGGTGCTTCACATCTTTGTCAACACTTAGTATTGTCAATCTTAATTTTAGGCATTCCATTGCTTATGTAAAGACATCTCAATCTATTTATATATTCATTTGCCAAGCAGTTAATGATATTGAACATTTTGTTATGAAACAATTGATGATTTATAACTTAAATAACTTTTTTGTTATGATTCTATTGAAATCTTTTACCCATTTTTATTGTCATTTGTCTTCTTATCTAGACGCAATAGTTTTTATACATTCAGTATATAAATTAATATAGATATTTGTGTTGTTAATATTTTCTCCATGTCTGTGGCTTTTCTTTTCATTTTCTTGCCAGTGTCCTAAAAATCAAAAGCTTTTAATTTTGATGAAGTCCAATTAATCAAATTTTTTCCTTTTGTTGTTTTGCTTTTTGTGGGAAGTCTAAAAATTTTGTTCATTTCAAAGTCATGAGTTTCTCCTATTTTCTTTGAGACTTTTTTTGGTAGATTTTATACTGAGGTGTAGGATCCATTTAAATTTTGTATGTAATGTGAAATAGGGTTTTAGATAATTTTTCATGTAAATATCTGGTTGTTTTAGTATTATTTCTTTAAAAATATTAACTTTTCCTCACTGAATTACATTGTTGTCTTTGTAAAAATATGTCCATTATGTTTTTGATCTATTTCTGGATTTCATTATGTTTCATTGATTTACAGTGCATTTATGAGGTATGATGAAAAACTATGGTGTACGCTTAAATTTAAAAAATTGTTACAATAAAACATATTGCCATTATTCCCCTTCAAAATACACTCCTTCTCTGAACACAATTACCCCATTGTTTTTGTCAATTTCTGGAGAAATTCTGGAAGTCCTCACCAACCAGATTGATCACTGTGTGACTTCAATGGTTTTTCTAAATCAAAATGGTTTGAACGGTAAATTTGAATCAATTCAGGATATCAAGGCAGCCATGACAGTGCAACTAAAGACACCCATGAAAGAGGACTCCAGAGCTGCTCAGAAAGAGGCAGGAACGATGTGATAAGTGAAGGGAAGTATTCTGAGCAAGATTAGTGATAGTGTCTTACTATAATACATTTTAAAAAGTTAATCATTCACTGCAGGTTTTGATCACACCATATATGTTTGCATCAATACTAAATCTGTATTAATCTGTATATGCTAGCATTGACCACAAATTGGATGCTTTGAAAAATAGAAATGTACCTTCTCCCAGTTCTGGAGGCAGGAAGTTGAGACCAAGATGCTGGCAGAGCCGGTTAGGTCTGTTTGTCCGGCTGGCAGCTGGTTGTCTTCTTGCTCTGTCACTACACTGAGTTTCCCTCTGGTTTGCACATTTCTGTTGTCTCTTCTTAAAAGCATATCAGTACTATGGGGTTAGGGCCACATCTTCTTTTTACCCCCTGAATGGTCTAATCCATAAATATAGACACTTTGGGGCTAGGGCTTCAACGTATAAAGTTTGGGGACACAGTTCTGTCCATAATGATTACATGATCACTGTTCTGTTCTATTGATTTGTATATCTACTTTATATAATACACAATGTATAGATTATTGTTGCTTCATTGTAAAGCTTGAGATCAGATACTGTAATTTTTTCAACTTTGCTAGCAGAAAATATTGTCTGTTATGATTCATGAGCGTGGTATATCTCTCCATTACATATTTTTCAATTTTTCTTAACAATACTTTGGTTTTTTTTTAAGTGTAGAAGGCTTACACATCTTTCCAAAGTACTGCACATTTTTGATGCTATTATAAGTGAAAATTTTGAGTTTCACTTCTCAATTATTTTTAGTGTATAGAAATCAAATTGAGTTTGTATCTTGTGACTTTACCTATTTGTGCCAAAAGTTGAAATTTTTAAAATTTTTGCATGAAATTCATATATATTACCTAGAAAAATTCAAGGAACATGAATTTGAAGAGAAAAATTTTTATTATTTTCCATTGTTATATGCTGTTCTGAAATGCAACATCAAGCATACAAGGATTTATTCAAATAGTATTTTTGTAGAGTTCAGGATTTTTTATGTAGAAAATTTGGTTGTCTTTAACAAAAGTTCTTGTTTAATTCTTTCCAGTTTTCCTTTAAAAAAGCCATTAGTCTTTGCCTGATTGATTTGTACATTGATTAGAATGACCAATAAAATATAAAGAAGTAGTAAAATTGAATGTCTTCATCTTGTTCAATTTGAAAGAATAAGTGAAAGAGGGGAGTAGTTAAACTTCATCATTAAATGTGGCATTAGTTATAGATGTTGCATTGTCTTCTTTAATAAGGTAAAAAAGTTTTCCTTTCATTCCTAGTTCTCTGAGAAGTTTAACATGTTTTTTTTGTTTGTTTGTTTTGTTTTTGCACTACCAGGGATTGAACTCAGGACCTTGCACTTGTGAGGCAGGCGCTTATGCCACTGAGCTATATCCCCAGCTCAAGAAGTTTGACATGAATGAATGCTGAATTAGAGAAATGCTTCTTCCTGTACCTACCAAGATATTGTTAGTGGCCTCTTATTGTGATAGATTGCCTTAGTTGACTTTTGAACATTGAACCAACCTTGCCTTCCCTCAGTAGACTCTATTTTTTCAGTGTGTGCATCTTTTCATATACAGTTGTCCCTCAGTATCAACAGAGGATTGGTTCCAAGATGCCCCCTGGACACCAAAGTCCACAGATGTTCAAGTCCTTTGTGTAAAATGCTATAGCATTTAGATTTAACCTACACACATCCTGTATACTTTGAGTATCTCTAGATTGCTTATGATACCTAATATAATGTAAATACTGTGTAATAGTTGTTATATTGTACTAGACAAGAAAAAGCCTGTATATGTTCAGTACAGATGCAACCACTTTAGGCCTAACTGCAAAGTATATGTCAGCAAAACATAACTTTTGAGGGGAATTGTTTGACCCACTAGTTAAATCCTCAGCTATTGAACCTGCAGATATGGAAGGTAGACTGTATTGTTGGACTGAATTTACTACTATTGTGTTAAGGGTATTTTGCTTCTGTATTTAGAGATTGGGTTTTCCCTATACATTTGATGAATTCTTATAACCAAGGTTATGTTGTCCCTTAAAATGAATTGGTAAGAATTCACTCATCCTCTATGTTTGTGTAAGAATTTGTGTAAGATTGGTATTAATTTTTGCCTCAAATGAATGATAGAATTTATTGGTGAAAACTTTTGGACTTACAGTTATTAACACTTTCTATTTCCTGTTGAATCCATTTATACAGTGCATAGTTTGTCCATTTTGGGAGGGGTTGAGGTATGAAATTTCATATAAATTTCTTATGATTATAGTAAAAGGAACATTTCTGGGGTTTGACACTCATGGGACACGGAAAAGGAAGCAGTGTGATGGGAACCCATCAAGTCCCCTGTCATGTACTATACATGATCTATCTCACAGTGCAGCATACAAGAGGCATGTGGCACATGCACAGTAAATGAAAGAGTGAAGAAATCTGAAAACATATATAGATTACTCATTGCTCTGATTAAAACTTTCAGTGATTTCTTATTACCCTCACAGTATAGTCCTGCCCTGTCTATGGTACAGGGCACAACTGAGCTTCCTGCTCTTTCACCCAGAGGCAGTGGGGTCCATGGGGCTTGTTGCTGGAGTCAGATGGGCCTGCTTTCCAGTCCTGATTTGTCCCAGCTGCATGACCTTTTGGTCTTTTTGAACCCCTGTTTACCTAGCTGTTAATGGGCTTAATAGCATGCACCTCTCAGAAACACTGTAGGTCAACAAAGACAGAGAGGGTGGACACCGGGCTATACAGAGCAAGTGCAATGTTTTCTATTTTGACAAACTTGAAACAGGTTTGAATTTCATCCCTATGAATAAATACCCCAAGAACTGCCCATTACAGGTGTATTATCCTATTTATGGGTGTCCATTCATTCATTCACTTAGTACCTGCTATGTACTGCGTACCATTTGGGTCACTAGGGATTTAGCAGGAAACTAAACAAAAAGCACCTGCCTTCCTGGAAATGCAGCCGGTATTGCTGAGAATTAAATGAGAGAGTGTTGGTAATGGCGTGGGGAGGAAGCCCCCAAGCTGGATGCTGTCCTTCCCCAGGTTGGGATGAGGGAAAGTCAGTGGAAGGCCCGTGCCATTCCTGATAGTCTTATGGCCTGCCTGGAGTGATGAAGAGAACTTAGCAGAAAAATAGCCTCCCAGGCCTGGGCTCACCCGCCTCTTGTCCTCACAGTGGCTTTCCCTTCTCTCTTCAAACAGTTGAGCTGCCGTTCTCGCCCTGCCATCCATCTGCTGGAATTCCATGTCCTCACGCAGGCTGCCTGGGTGCTGCAAGGTGTCCCCAGTGGACGGGAAGATGACCCCCTCACCTCTGGTCAGCAGGCACCCTTCCAGTGTGGGTTCTGATGTCACAGAAAGCAGGGGGAGCCAGGCCCCAACTACCCATTATCCTGAGTTTTGGCACCTTCCCTCACAGTTTCTTCATGTTTATGTAGAAAACAATAATTGCCAAGATAGGATGGTGATTTTTGATCTCTTTCCTTCTGTATTTGCAAGTTTTTATTCAAATGTGAGGTAAAAATAAAAAGAAAAAATGTGATTTTTAATGAAAAATTTTCTGGAGGTCTTTGTAGATTCACATATAGTTATAATAAATAGTACAGAGTAATTCATGTATCATTTTCCAACAATTTCTCTTATCATTGTAGGGTGATATGAAAACCAAGATATTGATAGAATTTACCAATCTTATTCAGACTTACAGGTTTTTTTTTTTGGTCTTTTTGAGACAGGGTCTCCCTATACAGTTCAGGCTGGCCTTGAGCTCACTTTGTAGCCCAGGCTGGCCTTGAACTCACAACGATCCTCCTGCTTCAGGCTCCTAAGTGCTGGGATTATGTGTACCACCACATCTGGCTCAGACTTACAATTTAACTTGCACTTATTCGTGTGTGCACTTAATTTTGGACAATTTTGTCACACCTATAGTTTGATGGGCCTATCATAACAGTGAAAATGCAGAAGTCCCGAAGTACAGGAGTTTGTGTTGCCTTCTGATGCCCAGTCCACTGTCCATAATGCCTAAAAACCAAACACCTGTTCTCCATTTCCAAAATGGCATCATTTCACATTGTCACAGAAATGCAATCAAACACTATGTAATGTTTGGGGATTTGGCTTTAAAAACATATATTGTTGTTCCTTGTTATTCACAAGGGAATTGGTCCTCGGACCCCTGAAGATACCAAAGTTCAAGGATGCTGAAACCCTTGCTGTAAAATGGTGCAGTATTTGCACATCGTTCATACACATTCTCGCGTATACTTTAAATTATCTCTAGATGACTGATAACACCTAGAACAATGGGTATGCTATGGAGCTAGTTGTTGAACTGTATTTTGGGAGGATACTGACAAGAAAAAGTCAGTACATGTTCAGTATGACAGAAACTATTTCAAATAATTTTGATTTATGATTGTAATTGATACACAGAACCTGTAGATATGGAAAACTGACTTAGTGTAATTCTCTGGGGATTCACCCAGGCTGTTTCATGTACCAGTAACTTATTCTTTTTTACCGTTGAGTAGTGTTTCATGGTACAGATGCGCTCTGCTTTGTTTAACCAGTCATCCTCAGAAGGACATGCTCACAACATGTTAGAAGTCTTGTCTTTTTATTCTCTTCACATGGCCTAGTGTAGATATAGTTTTTAATTATTTTATGAGTTGAGCCTTTTCATGTCAAGTCTAAGAATTTGCCCCTAGTCCTTGTTCTCAAAGATTTACCTCTTTTTAAAAAAGTGTAGTTTTATGGCTTACATTCTAGTTCATGGTTCATTTGGAATTAATGTTTGTGTAAGTTAATTTTTTCTTTTTTGGCCTGTGGATGTCTAATTGCTCCAGCACCATTTGTAGAAGAGGCTAGGGGCAAAGACTTCACTAGCTGAGCCTTAAAGCAGAGCACAGTCCTTGCCTGGATCAGGTGCCCAGCTTTTGGGCAGGCTGCCTTCCGTACCCCTATTTATAACAAGGATGGCATACTCAGATGCACTGGGATTTTGAAAATTTAATAAAATAAGGAGTAGAATGAGCGGAAGATACAAGCATGGTATAGAGCAAGGCAAGATTATAACACACAGGTCTAGAAAGGCCAGCTAATTGTTGGCATGAACATGTGGAGTTCATGCCATCTTGTATATGAAATCTCCTGACTCATATGTGTTGGCAACAAATTCAAATTTGGAAAAAAACACACTGTGTGAGCTAAATGCACACGGAGTCCATGAACTCTGATTTATTGTGTGTTTGCTGTGTGATAAGCACCATGCTGGTCCCAAACATCCTTGACCTTAATCCTTACCTGAGCCCTAAATGTGGAGGCTATTGTTTGGATGCAAACCACAGATGTCTTACGGCTCCTTAAAGTCAGAAAAGGCAAACTCTGGAGGGATGAAATAAAGGAAATTCTGGAACAGATGGGGAGACTGAGGATTGAGGGTGGGAACCACAATTGGAGGTATTCTACAGGCACAGTCTGAACTCAGAACTGTATACTAGGGGCTGTAACACATTTCTACAAACTGGGAGGCTTAAAATTAACAGATATTAATCTTCTTAAAGTTCTGGAGACAAATCCAAGGTCCATGCCACTGGACTGAACTATTATGGAATCAGCCTGGCCGCATTCCCTCTAAAGGTAGGAATGCTTTACTTACTTCTTCCAGCTTCTGGAGGCTGCCAGCATCCCTTGGCTTTTGGCAACATCACTAGCTTCTACCTCTATGGTCACATTGCATCTCCTCTTTTGTGTGTGTGAAATCTCCCTGTTGTCCTCTTATAAAGATATATAGGATTGTGTTGGGGCCCACTTGATAATCCAGGATAATCTCCTCACCTCAAAACTCTTGATTTAATGACATCCATAAAGTTCTATTTTGCAATATCAGGTAATATTCTCAGATCCCCAGGATTAGGATGTGGATATCTCTTGGGGAACTCTTCAGCTTGCTATGATAACTTGGGCACAATCCCTGAAGATTTAGAGCTCTTGGCAGGGATGACTCAGGCTAAACTTTGCTCCAGGTCTGCTTCCCAGCTGTGTTGGTTACTTTTCTTTCATTGTTGATGCCCAAAATTAAGGAAGGAAGGGTTTGTTTAGTTCACAGGTTGTGGAAGTTTCAGTCCATACTCAGCTGGCTCCAAGGCAGGGTGGCACATGGCAGAGGGCAACAGTTCATGACAGGGGAAGACAGCAAAAAGCAAGAGCAAAAGGGAGGAGTGGTGACAAGCAGCCTCTTTCTCTCCCTTACACTGTGTGCAAACTACCCACTCCGGGGCAGGTATAGCACTTACATCCATATTTCCAACACTGGACCATGAATCCATCATAAACTGTAGGAACGCACTCCATTACTGCATGAGGCTTTGGGGGACATCCAGACATAAGCCATAACACCAGATATCATGAAATGGAGAGGAAGATGGAGTTTCTTCCGGTGGGAGGCAGGTTGCACTACCCACCACCACAGGGATCACGTGATGAATGGGTACTCCAGGGACAGAGGGATTTGGGATGCTGAGTGGACCATGGACCATGACTTCCCCTCTTCCCACCTGCACTGGCACAGAGCTAGCTCTGAGAGGCAAGAGATGTTTAAACTATGAGTCCCAGGAGGCCAGGGGCCATCTCCCTTTTGTCCTCTGTGATCTTAGTGTGATTCCTGACACTCAGTAGGCACTCAGTATTTATTAGCAACTTGTTGCCTCTCAAGTCTATTTTCTCTCTCTTATTAATGCAACCCGTGGCCCAGGGATACCAGACCAGCTGAGGGGACAGATGTGTACATTTACACACAGCTTTGGCATCTGTCTGCCTGCTGGGGACACAGGCCACACCAAAAATACCCTTCTTCATGCTCCATTAATAAGAAAGCTAAAAGAACTGTGAACAGTGGACCAAAAAGGAAAAAAAAAAAAAAGCAAGATTAATTTATGAGGCGTTCTGCTGCCTGGATGGTTCATTGCATCCCCGTTCTGGCAACACCACTCTGTAATGTGCTTCTAGACTTACTGTACTTCAACATCCAGGGGCTCTTTTGTAACATGCCAAATATTCTGCCATTATTGTTCTAGGCACCTCCTGTTGGTCACTGGGCTAATTTATTTCAGTCGGAATTTCAGGACCAGACACAACTCTTATTACTCATTGCTTCGGAGAGGGAATAAAAGAGCAATTGATATTTGGAAAAATGAAAAATATGTCCAGAACACTTTGGGTCCCAAGGCCAAGAAGGAAAAGAAAGGGTGCACATGGGGGAGCTAGAGGGAAAAGCCAGGCAGCCCCACCTCGCCGTGCACTCTGTCGTGGCCCGTCTTGGAGACACGGAGTCTAGGGTGTCTGCAGACAGATGAATCAACGACAGGGCACTGAGAAGTCCGCAGACACCTGGGTCCTTCTGTGCATGACTTCAGCTGCCACCTGCAGGAGCAGGACTGGAAAAGATTGCAGTGTAGAGTGCTCCTCTCAATGACCTGAGTGTGTTAAAGCTGGTCTCATGTTGGAGGGTAAAGGAGAAATCCCTGTGGGGTTTTTGAATTCCTGTGCTCGCTTGCTCCTGAATCCAAGACTCTTCATGGACAATTAACCTAAGCTTAAGATTCTGGGACATGACAGTCCAGAGGCACTTGCTTTCAGGAACACTATGATGCTAAGGAGCAACAGGGTGTCTGCTAATGGGCAGAAGGATTTTTAAAGAGGCAGACAACTCCTTTGCCATGCAATATGCTTTGCCCAATGTGTGCATGTGAAATCTGTGACTTCGATATTCCTGGAAGTTCTGGGCCTTTGGCAGACGGTGGCTTCTGCAGATGTACGACAGAGAGGGAGGGGTTTAGCTCTGTGCTGGCCAACAGAAGCCTGGAGTGATGCATAGAGAAAGGGTGTCTGCACATGCCCCAGACTTTCTGTGATGGAGTCATTGTTTACTCGGGAAGTCTAACCCTGCGCCCATTCTCTGTGAGACCCTGACTGCATACTGGACCTTACAGCCTTAGCTGTGAGACAGGCATAAAAGTATCTGCCTTCCAGGGTTGTTGTAAGGAAAAGAAAAATCATGCACCTAAGAGTTTTAGGCTATAGTGATGATAATATCTGTCTTTATTGCACACTTAATTTTAAGCATCTGTGTGTTCCTTCATACATGGAATCATGACAACTCAATGAAGGAAAAACTCATGCTCCTCTTGTTTCATAGACAAGACACTGAGGTAAAGGAGATTCAAAGCCTCACCCAAGACTCCAGAGTCTCAGTTCTTGACATCTGCTGTCATGCAGATTCATATTTTCAGGAGACGCACTTAAAGTAAGAGTGCAGCCAAAGACTGTTCCTGAGAAGTCCAACTGCTCGTCTTCCCAGCGCCATGGTGGGACTGCTGTCTTCCACTGAGGCAAACTGAAGTTGTGCAAGAACACAGTGGACCAAAAAGATCCTTTAAACAGTAGAGTTCTCCTCACAGGGGCAAGAAGTCTATTGTAGGAGAGGTGTGTCACAGCAGAGCCCAGGCGAGGGGTGCTCAGTGCTCAGGTGCTCAGTGAGCATAGTGCCGTTTCTGTGTGCTTGCAGTGTTTCGGCCCCTCTTTGATGATATACATTTGAATTTGAGTAAAGAAGGTAGAAGGGCTCATGGTGTGGACAAACCCTGTAGAGGTGCCTGCAACACTTGGCATTCCCAGCACACTGAGAGTGTTTGGTGTCTATTTGTCAGGAAAGTGTGGCCAAGGCTGAGTGTCTGGGCTTGGCAACCTGCCTTCTGAGGTTGAAATGGCTTCAAAACGAGATCAAAACATCCGTGTCGGGGACATTTCTGGGCTCAGAACACTGCCCCAGTTCCTACTTTCACTCTGACTGCCCCCTCCTACGGTATCCTCTTCCCCATGGAATCCTAAGAGCATTCAGGGGTCTCTCAAGGAGGCCTTGGTCTGTGCTCTGAGGACCTGCTCCAGACGGGTGGATCAGAAGATTCAGGCCAAGTTCATAAAAACACAGTGAGTGTGTAGACACTGCCTGAAACCAGGTTCCTGAGAACTTTATGCCAGTTTCTCTTCGCTTTAAGCTGTTTGGGGTTCTGGCAACCGGAGAGAGAGGGATCACTGACACAATAGCTGCATGTCAGGTTGTACTTTTATAAGGAACACCATGAAACTCTCTTCTGTGGCCAAGACGCATCCTGCACTTTGTGGATGGGCCTTGTGACCAAGTTCAAAGGCGCCTTTGATGGAATTTGAGGGTGGGGCAGGGCAGGGTAAGGATGGCGTGCTATTGACCTAAGGGAGATGAACTCATGAGAAGCTTCAAGGGGCATGGGACTCCTGGTAGCTCCTTGGCCATCCAGGACAGGTCGGAAGGTGAGCTGCATGGACACAGAGACCTGAGTTTCAGTCTTTCTTCTGTGGCTTCTTGGTGTGTCTCTTCTCAGGTTTTCCCCACTTCTCTGTACTGTCTCAATTTCTTCATCTGTAAAATGAGGATGATTAATGTTATTTTCCATGTCATAGGGTCAGTGTGTCATGGCAGGAGCCACCTTGGGCTCCCTCAATGGGACAGATTGGAGTAGAGTGTGACAGAGCTGTGTGTGCCATGGTCCTTGTCTCACTTCTCACAGCAGGGCTAACACCCAAGACAGTGAGAGTAACAGTAGCCGATATGACTGAGGTCTTAACTGTCCCGAGTGGAACAAGCTTGTTCTCACTGAAGCTGTGCTCCGGGTCTGTGCTGTTTTTCTATTTGGGGGCTGAGGAATCAGATACCAAGTCCATTGCTATAAATCTGTGCTACCCCTTAAGAAGCAGATATGCAGTAACACTCATTAGGGCACATCTAAATTCCACTTGCTGTTTGAAGTCTGGCAGGGGCCTCACTTCCTTGGTCTGGTTCTCTGACCACAGGGATTTCTCCCTCCCCATCTGGACTGCAGAGACATATACATTTTAATAAAAGTTGTCAGTACTTAAGAGCTTTCCCACACACATCCAACTTCCTACCTTTTCTTGAAGGATGAACAAACTGGTCTGATAGACTCAGTTCCCCCGTGACACACTTGCCAGCTCCTAGGTGACCCATCCTCCCATAGGATGGGGTCCTAGTGTTCCTGTTGGTGACTAACAGTGTCATGCTTTCTGCCTGGCCTTCAAGTCATTTGACTTGTGGTCCGTACCTTCTCCACTGAATTACCTAATCCCAGTGCTTTTGAGTATTAATAGACATCACCTATGCATTTTTTGGTCTGTCCCGGGAGGGCACCAGCTCCTATGTGGGAGAAATACTGTCTATGTCCTTAGAATCCCTTCTGTCTAGGGCTGTGTGAACACTGGTGTCCAGGCCTGTCGTCACTTACTGATTATATTAAAAAAGTGGGTAGTCCCAGCAGTCTCAGAAAAGAGACAGTGACCTCAGAAGAAGCCAGCGTGGTGGCTTGTGCTTGTAATTCCAGCTACTGGGAAGATTATGGTAAGAAGATCACAAGTTCAAGACCAGCTAAGATACTCTAGCAAGACTCTGTCTCAGAAACAAAACAAAACAAAAGCCAACCAATTAACCAACCAAACAAAACTGTCACAGAGAGAGATTCAGCGACCTCATAGTGTTCATGTGGCTCCATTATTTTACCATCATGGGGAGTGGCACATGTGAAATTAATGCTTATTAGATCCCTGCTGGGTAGTAGGTATGGTGAAAGGAATCACTCGAAGAATATCTTACTGAGCCACTACTTCAGTGTGGCTAATGTCCCAATTTTGCAGATGAGGAAAGAAGTAAAAGAAGCCCACACAGGTCACAACTAGCTTGTGGGTGACATATCCAGAATTCGAACCCAGGCCTGTTGATTCCCACGTCTGACTCCATACAAACCCTGGGCCAACTCTCTATGCCAGGGCCCCCTCTGCCAAAGAGAAGACCTTTGCAATGTTTTGTGTCCTTGAAGGCAAACCAAAAGAATTCCCTACTTGCTGCTGGCATTTCAAGTATTAGTTTATGGGTTTTTTGGTGAGAATGCATCCAGGGGCCTATCACCCTTAGTGAAATAGATACTTTTCCAATCAAAGAGTCAAACCAGAACTTGGCTTCTTAGAAAACCACTTGTCTGGAATGCTTGCCAGCGACCAGCCAGTCCTGCAGTTCAAATTTTTAAAGCTGTCTCAAACGTATGGAGAGACCTGTAGGGTGGAGGGTGGGAAAAGCACATACTTTGCTATGGAAATATATAGCCCTTCACGTTATTGGGACCCCTTAGCTGGGCATAGCCAAGCCAACCTTTTTATGGCATTCTCAGAAGTCTCACTGTCTCACTGACCCCAAATGTGCTTTTATTTCATGAGACTTTTCTTTCATGAAACAAAAACAGTAATTAAAGAGAAAAACCTTCTATAAACAAGTGTCTATAGTTCTCATTTGCTTAACTTTTTCCAACCTTATGAAAAATTGGAACTGAAATTGCCTTCTGAAAGAGGTTTGGGAAGTATTTTCTTTCAGGTTCATTCAAAATAGTCACACCTCCTTCTCCACCCCTTCCCGAATTCTGATGTTTCCGATGGTCTCTACTGTATCCTGGAGAGTCATAATGTGGTGTGTTTTCATTATCTCTAGCCACAATTATGGGGACATGTAAATGACTTTAATTGTCATTTATGATCTTAACCCTCACCCCAAATCTAGATGGAATCCGAGACCATAAATGGTTTGATCATTTGCACTGGAGAGATTGGTTAATCCCATCCAAGAACCAGTTATGGGCTGGTTAAGGACCTGTTAACTCATTCCAAATGGTCAACCAAAGCTGGTGAGCAGACATAACCTGTGGTTCAGAAAGGTTTCCCTTAACCCTTCCTGAATTTTGATCTGAGGTTTATACAAACAGCAATTATGTGCGGAGTGGAGCCCAGCCAAGGAGTCTCTGAGAAAACTCCATCTTACACATTTGCTTTGAGACGGCCAGACATAAATCTTTGAGGATATCCGTCTTTCTAACAGAATGGCTGCATTTTATGGTTACTACACCCTGGTTAGATTTTAATGGATAAAATATTTTTTTGAGTCCAAGGAAAGGGCTAGTATTCCCTGAACGGCTAATACAGTCTTTCAAGCAGAAAGGAATGCCTATTTTTTAAAAGTCAAAGAATATACACTACCAAGGGGAGACGTGTGTGTGTGTGTGTGTGTGTGTGTGTGTGTGTGTGTGTGTGTGTTTGGGTGGATGAATGAAAGAATAGCACTTTAAAATATATTTGCACTATTTTTCAGGATAAGAAAGTTTAATTTTTCTGCCTCTGAAATAATAGATTGAGCTGGGTACATTGGCCGTCTCCAAGGTAAGGTAACCCAATCCAAACTACTCTACCCTGTGCCCTTTGAAAACAGTGCTAATACTACTAAAAGACCATATTTTTTATTGATTATTGATTCACAATACTTGTCCTCCTTCCCTCTCCTTCCTTTCTTCCTTCCTTCTTTCTTTCTTCTTTCAATCTCTCCCTCCTCTCTTTCCTACACATATTTTTATGAGTACCCGCCATGTGTCAGGCACAGTCCAACGTTTTGATGAAGTTCCACACATGCATCCCCAGGGGAATGTGTCGGGCATATCAAACTGGGTTTATTAAATTTGCTGAGCAAGTGAGACCATTACCCCTAAGAGAGTTTTATGATAATCTCAAAGAAAGAAATTAGAGAAAGGCACTTATGGAGCTTGGAGAATGGTGATTTAAGGGTACTCTGCTGGGTACCAGAAACACAGAGACAAATGACTCAATTTGACTTCAAGTTCCTCCCAGTCTGCAGTGGGAGTCAGCCCTGGAGGTAGACTGCTACTCTGAAGTGCTATGGCAGACGCCTGGGAGCATGGAAAAGGGCCTCGGCTTGGGGCTATGGAGAGGGACTACAGTGAAGGCCTCTAGAGGAGTTAAATCTCAAAGGGACTCGTTGGCAGAGAAAGGAATGGGCAGGGACAGGAACTGCAATATCAGGGGACCTCATGGGAGAGAGCATGGTGCATTTGAGGACCTGTGAACACTTTGGACTGACTTCAAGAGGTCAGTGGTTGATGGTGAAGTTGTAGAGGGCAGGAGAGGTCAGATCACACCAGACCTTGGATGTGCCACGGGTAGTGTGGGTTTTACGCAGGAAGACTGCCAACAAAGCATGGAAGGGAGAGAGCTCCCGGTACATGGGGTAAATCACGGAGTAACCCCAGAAAAGTGAGTGGTGGAATGGGCTTGGAGAGAAGGAAGACAGCTTGTGTCATCTGTGTCCTTAAGATGTGGAGGACAGAAAGCATGGGGACTCCAAATAGGAGCTGCTGTGGTAATAATCAAGCTGCTCACCTGCACTCCATACCTTCAGCTCTCCTTTGCTGAGCACCTACTGTGTGCCGTGCTCTCCTCATGTTGGAGATGCAGGAGTGCACAAAGATAGGTGAGACCCTGCTCTTGGGAAACAGATGTTTTATTCCAGTCTTGATCGTTCTATCAATCATCTGTTCAGCCAGCAGGAATCAGCATCTAAGTGCTACTCTGCCTCAAGATATTTGCTTTTTCTAATGTTTAAACTTCAAACTAAGATCCAGATGAAGAAAAAGAAATCACACAAAATAAACACTTATCCTAGAAGCATTATTGAGTGAACACCACCCGGTGCAAGACAGAGAACTTTGCCAGCTCCCCAGTTGCCCTTCCATGTGCTCTGTCCTGAAATCAAGCCTCTTCTTCCTCTCAAAGGGAAGCAGTATCTGACTCTTAGAATAATATTTTCCTCATTTTTCCTTATGACTTTGTCGCCTAAATGTGCAACCCTAATGCATGGCTTGGATGTGTCCCCAAAGAGCTCATGTGTTGGAAACTTAATCCCCAAATTTGTATGTTAATGGTGCTTTTGGGAAATGATGGGATTGGATGAAGTCATGAAGGTGGCACTAGTGGCTTTCTAAGAAGAGGAGAAGAGACCCAAGCCAGTAGCATGCTTGCTTTCCTTGTGATGTGATGCCCTCTGTCATGTTGCAGTGCAGTGAGGGATTCTTCACCAGATGTTAAGCAGATGTTGGCACTGTGCTCTTGGACTTCTGGCTTCTGGAGCTCTGAGCTAATACAATTTCTATTCTTTATAAGCTACCAGGTTTTAGGTATTTTGCTATAGCAACAAAAATGTCTAAGACAGCCATTACAGTTGGGTTTTTCTTTAGTAAATTAAAAACTTGCCATCTTTTTAATTTTTAGGTCTTTCCTCACATCTTTTTCTTTTTCCTATAATGTATGACCCCAAATCAATTGACCTATACATTCTCCCACACAAGCAATTTGGTTTTTGCATTGTTTTGGTACAGTGTAACATGTTCCTCTGTTCCTTAAGTTTCCCACAAATTGTCAGCTGGCAGAGACTTAATCAGACTCAGGTTTAATCTCACTGGCAGGACTAGGTATGGGTGGGTAGTATGTGCTTTCATCAAGAGACATAATACCAGTTTTTGCTTTTTTTTTTTTTTGTACTGGGAATCAAATTTAGGACCTTGCACTTGCCAGGCAGGCACTGTCCACTGAGCTATATCTCCAGTAATTTTTACCTTTTTTGTGTGACATTGGCTGCCACTGCTGCTCAGTGCTACATCTATTAATTTGTTGGGGGTTCTGCACATGGTGATACCAGTGTATTAGACTGTCTTTATAAGTTGCCTGAAATAATTTTAAGGGAATATTTTCTCTGATTTACTGTTTGATTACTTATTTGTAAGTATCTATATAAAAGATACCATAAATGCTTAATACTTTACTTTCACTTACCCTGTTTTAAGACCAGATTAATAGATTGGATCCATATAGGCTTAAAAATAATGAGCTTTTAAAAGTATAATAAGCATATTTGATGGATATGTTGAACAAAGGGATCATTCACGACCCAGGCAAGAAGATATGAGATGTTCTACAACTCAGAAAGCTGCAACAATTAAACACTTATGAATTGTTTATTTCTGCAATTTTCCACTTAATATTTTGGAGCATGGCTAATGGGGTAATTGAAATTTCAGAAGACAAAACTATCAATACGCAGGGAGAACTATTTAAGATATCTCCTGTATTTGCCTGCAGGAAAGACAGTAAGCTCACCTAGAATTTTGGCCAAGGCTTCTCTGGTTGCAGAGCTGCACTGGTCCCCTTGAGATATAGAAAAGATGCAAGGAGAGTTGCATGTGACCCTAACTCATCACCGCCCCCAGCTTAGAATCCGGCTTAGTTGGGATCAGCAATCAAGTGGGCAAGTTGGGCTGGGTTGTACTGGTTCTCCTCCTTCCTGCCTTGGCTGTCCCTGTTGCATTCCAAGCCAACAGGGACTTCCTAGCCACTAGAGGGGCAAAGAAACTGTCTGTTCCATGCTCGGATGGTGGGGCCAGGGGCTCACACACTCCAGCCCCATGCTGGTTAGTGAGGGAGAAAAAGGAGGACTGGTTTCTGTCCTTGCCCTGTGCTCCTAGACTGCAGCAGCTGATGCAGATTCAGATAAGCGTCTGTGCTTTGGGAAGCTGATTCCTACTGAATCCAGTCCCTGCCCTGTCTGAGGTCCACCCATCCCTAACTTTCATATGAGTTATATTAAAGAGTCTGATGGGAAAGTATGTCTTGGTTTAAAAATAGAATAATACAACAATAAATCAAGAAGAAAAAGCAAACTGAAAAAAATACAGAAAACAGATGAAAAGAAAAGGGAAAAAGTGAACGGTATAAAAATACCCTCCATGCCAGGCACTTCAAATATGATTTCCTGTGGCCTGCACTTTGAAAAGCCTGCTGTTACACCATAGACGGCGTCTGAAGGCCAGCGGGGCTGACCAGAAAGGCGTGTTGCGACTTGGAGGCCAGAGTGACATCTGACCTGCTCCTGCTCCAGACGAGTCCACCGGGGACACGTCAGATGATTTTCCACTTGGTGGAACTGAGCTCCATGGATCTGCTCCACCCACCCTGTGCCCACCCAGTCCTGATACGCTTCCTGTTATGGGCGTTGGGGCACACAGTGGGACCACGGGTAGAGGCCAGGGTGCTGACTTCCCTGTGGGTTGGTGCAGACAACTTCAAAAGCGGCATCTGGCATGCAGAGAAATGATTTAAAAGTGAGCTTGGGAGGCTCCCAATATAACCTGCTCCAAGTAAGTAGAAAGAAAACATACATTATCTCATGTTAAAGATCAGGCATCTTTGAAGGCACTGCCAACTATTTATGAAATCCTAACTTATTGCTGAAACCGCCCCCCCAATCTTAGCAACCACTGGCGAAGCCAAAAGGACATAAACATGATGTCAGGGTGCCAGATTCCAAATTGGCCAGGACTGCATGACAAATTTGTAATTTTAATCAACCAGAATCTCAAATATATGCCCAAGAATACACTGTCAGCATCAAGGATGCACTTGTCTGATACTAAATTATGCCAAGGAAAAGCAAAATAAACATCTTTTCCAACAGGCCAGTATGGGAGGGGTGAGAGGTGGTGGTGGTGTATGAGTGGAAAAAATAACATTTCAATAACATGAGAGAAAAAGGAACAAATCAAGACATGACTGACGCAGCCTGTGAAACTGTCCAGCTCAGATGTTTGGGGCTGAGGACGTTACTGTCTATCCGGGGATGTGAAAGTCTGGTCAGGGTAGAGAGTAGGTATAGATGGAAAAAGACTCTCCGCCTTGGGGGCACCTGACACATGGGCTTGAACCGGAGAAGTGTCCCAGGATGAAATGGGACCATATTTATAAACCACTAAAATGTTCCTGGTTTGCCGGGCAAGAAGTTGGCAGCAGGCATTCTCTAAGTGTGTGTGTGTGTGTGTGTGTGTGTGTGTGTGTGTGCATGTGTATGTGTGTGTGTGCACGTGTGTGTGTGAGTGCACATGTGTGCCCTGGCCAGCAGCATGAGGGCAGCTGCTCTTGATTAGCAATCTCTCACACGCCCACAGACATGCATGTGACTGTGGGAACGGTGCGCTATTAAGCAAATGTGACTTGTTAACGCCACGCTGTGACTCCTGGCTCCCCTTTCTGTCCCTCTGTGCCTGAAAATGGCATCTCCAGAGGGCTGCTCCCTGGGGCTGCCTAAGTGCTGGCTTTAGAAGACGGGCAGGGAGGGGGAGCAAAAGGAAGACCTGTGCTGAGGACTCTGCCTCCTTTCTCATTGCACTGACTCTGCCCTGTGGTGGAATAAAGGACCTATACGGCCACCAATCAGAAATTCTCAATTTCATGTCCTAGCTCTGCCTCGGAAAAGAGAAAAAGAAAGGACCAGGCACTGACTATTGAAATCAAACCATACTTTCAACTTCTTAGGCACACACCTTGGGGGATGCAGTACTGGATAATATCAGTTATTGGCGTTATCATGCCTGAAGCTATCTATGGAGTTGACTCTGCCCCGGTGCCTGAAATTTCTGACATTGATTATGGCCTTGGGATAGGCACTGAGAGTTCATGTTCAAATGCAAATCCCACCAAAGAGCAAACATGTTAAAATGTGGCTCAGCCAGCATAGCTGTAAGGCACGGTTCTTAAGTGTTTGTGGGTCACAGCACCTTCTGTAAGTCTGATGTGTATTCACAAGATGCGCATTCATACACTCACATGAAGTTTACTGATAATTCCAGGGTTTTGATGCATCCACACCAACAGGAAACCAGACACCTTGTATTAAGATACGCTTGCTCTAAAAGTTGGAAACATTTAGAGTAGGAACATTTTGAAGAAAGTCAAGAAAGGCCAAGGACAATAAGCATAGCATATGCAAGCAGATGAATACACTGGGGTACAAGACAGGAAAGAGATCATCTCAAGGTTGCAGAGCTAATGACCGTTACAGCTAGGATTAGAACCCAGGACTACTGGTTTTGTTTTTGGGTTAAATCAACAAGTGTGGGTTCAAGACCCCATTCTGCCACTTCTGTGTCACCTTGGGCAAGTCACCGGCATGGACATGCTCTCTCATCTTCAGCTTCGTCTATAGCCAACTCAGAACCACCTCATCTGTGAATGGAGATGCTATTCGTTTCTGAAGTATTACAGGTGACTGTGACTACTGGCAATGTGCGCAACACAGTTCTTAAACTATGAAGCTCCACACGAATTGCTGGCTATTCCTGCTACGGCTGCTGAAAGATAGCTGCAGTGTTCTGCATATTTGTGTCCCTCCGAAATTCTTACGTTGAAATTTAATCCTCAGTATATTGGCATTAAGAGATGTACACTTTGGGAAATGACCAGGTTACAAGAAGAGAACCCTTGGGAGTAGGATTAGCACCCTTTGAATTGCTTCTTTTTTTTTTTTTTTTTTTTGCGGTACTGGGGATCGAACTCAGGACCCTGCACTTGCTAGGCAAGCGCTTATTCCACTGAGCTATATCCCCAGCCCTGATTAGCACCCTTTGAAAGAGGCTTAAGGATGATTATATGTGCGAATGCAGCAAGCAGGCCACATCTGTGAAGCCAAGAGCAGGGCCCCACCAGGCACAGAATCTGCTGATGCCCTGACCTTAGGTTTCTTGGCCTCCAGAACCATGAGAAATAGATTTCTTTTGTTTATAGGCCACCCAGTCTAAAGCATTTTGTGACAAAGTCCAAATGGATAAAGAAAACAGGCTTGCAAATATATGGCTTCTGTTATGGAAGCTCAATATATCTTAGTAAAAATTAGGACACTGTTATTTACAATATTCTGGCTCAAACCTGAAGAAAATATGAAGGAAAACTGTGGTACAATTCTGCCATGGGACCATTATGGCGGGAGTGGACAGGAAAATCTGTGTTTATTGGGAATTTTTCTATCAAGAGTTACAGAAACAACTTTAAAAACCTCAAACCTTGTGTTTATTATTTCACTGTTTTTAGTCATCTAGTCTTATTTCTTGGCATGCCTAGTAATATTTGATTAAATATCAGACATCATATAAAATTATAACCTCCAGATGATGTTATGTTCCTCCAGAGAAAACTCCTTCACGTTTTCTTATATCACTCAGACAGTGTGGGTGCTGATCAGCTCAATCTCACCACACGGAAATGCAGTGATCCTTGACTGCAGTTCTGGTAAGGCTCGAACTCCGCTTTGCTTCTAGTTCTCCAGGACTGGTGTATTCACTGGAACCTCCTCCCCTGATGAGGCCTGAAATTCCAATTCTTGTCTCCCCAGCACAGTGAGATTACTGAAACCACCACTCTGCTTTTAAAAGGCTTTCTGTTTAGCTTCAGAATTTGGCAGCCCTATTGGCTTCTTTGTCTCTCATTAGTGAGCTCTGCCCAGGAAAAGTCTGGATTTTCATCCTCTCTCCCTGCACTCTGAATCAGCAAATGCTCCCAAGGAAAAATTGCCTTCAGAATGCAAGCTCACCCTGCTCTCTGAATCGTGTCCCCTCTAGTACTGGCTGGGTAAGCAAATTTCCAGGGCTTTTAAACAAGTTGGAAGAAAGGGTTTTGTCCAGCTTTTCCAGTTGTTCTCAGAGGGAAAGCCTATCTGCAATCATTCCCACATCCCATACCTGGAAGCAGAAGTGTCTGGCTCTGGAACATCTGAGGATGGACCTAGAACCCCTGAAATGGCTGAATCCAGAAACAATGATTTTATTAGGCATTTCTTTCTCTCTTTCAGACCCTTTATAGATTTTGCTCTTATACAGCTTTGCCTTTGATCTTGCAGGGAAGTCCTCTGGCCCAGGTTTAAATTATAACAGATTCACAATCCTAGAAGAAAGAAAAAAGACTTTTCCTCAGTAGATTCAATAAAAATCCTTTGAAAGCCCCTCACTGGCCTGACATGGATCATATGTCCAGCCTGACCCAATCACTGTGGTAGGAGAATGAAACATGACAATTCTTTTAGGCCTAGTTTCATGTCCACCATGGGGTCTGTGGGTGATCAATCTCATATGATCCTCTTTTAAATATGAGGGAGGGGTGGGTCTAAAACAGACAAAGCAAGACAATCAGGTTGTATTTATTTATTTTTTTGAAAAGGAAGCAGAATGGAATCTGTCCAGGCACAATCTTCTATAGATATCCTCTGTAATAATCTGATGTCTATTGCCATAGCAAAATACCTGAAGCTTGGAACTTTATAAAGAAAAAAGGCTGATTTAGCTTATAATTGTAGAGAGTCAAACTGAAAGTCCAATATTAGGCACCTGCGTGTGTTCAGCTGTTGGTGCATGTCCCCTCAACTATGTTAAAACAGGTGGAGGAGAAGAAAAGGAAAATGCAAAATGAGAGACCTCATAGAGAGATAGGAAGCTGGAAAAGAATTTGGAAGTCAGGATTGCTCTTTTGTAACAACTGTTTCTCTCCAGAACTAACTCACTCCTCAAAACCAGCATTAATCCCATCAGAGGCCAGGACCTCCAGTGACCTAATCATCTTGCACAAGGCCCCACCTGTTTTTTTTTTTATTTTTAAAAGTTAAAATAAAAAAGGAAAACATTAACAAAGAGACACAAAGTAGTACAAAAACAGTACAATCAAAATTGAATTATAGACAAAGTGACAGAAATAACAATGGTTGTTGTATTACATATTGATAACTTCAAAGTGTATGCTCAGGAAAACACATATAGACATACAAGATTGATCAAACAACTACTCATTAACAGTTCCTTACAATAAAGTGACATAAGTCAATAGTGCAACCATGTTAACCATCCTGCATACACATACATACATACATAGTTATCCCTTTCTTCCCTTTATCCTTCTCCTCATCCCATTTGCTCTTTATTTTTGAGCAGATTCCCTTCATATCTCCTAATTTATATTCCCACTTTCAGCTTCTTACACTAGTGAAACACTATGTTGCTTGCATATGTATCTCGGATTTATTTCACTTATAAGTATGGTGTCTAATTGTGACCATTTGCCTATAAAAGCCTCAAATTTGTCTTTCTTTATTGCTGAGTAATATTCCATTATATAAAAATGCCACAGTTTTTTTATCCAGTCCTCTGTGGATGGACGTTTGGGTTGCTTCCACACTTTAGCTATTACAAATTGTGCTGCTATAAACATGGGTGCACATATATGACAGTGATATGCTGTTTTCAGATCTTCTGGGAAAATACCCAGAAGGGGAATAGCTGGGTTGAATGGGACCTCTAGACCTAGTTTGCTGAGGAATCTCCAAACCACTCTCAACAGTGGTTTCACGAGTCTGCATTCCCACCAGCAGTGGAGAAGAGTTCCTATTTCTCCACAGCCTCGCCAGCATTTGTTATTGGATGATTTTTTAATGCTGGCCAATCTTACTGGGGTGAGATGAAATCTCAGTGTTGTTTTTATTTGCATTTCTCAAATGACTAATGATGTAGAACTTTTTCTCATATATTTATTTGCCGTTTTTATTTCTTTATCTGAGAAGTGTGTATTCATCTCAGATGCCCATTTTTGGATTGGGTCTTTGAATTTGAACAGGTTCATGTTTTTTAACTGTTTGTATGTTCTAGATAGAAGACCTTTGTCCAAGGGACAGCCAGCTAGGATTTTTTCCCAATTTGTGGGTTTTCTTTTTACTTTGCTGGTGATTTCTTTAGATGTACAAAAACTTTTCAGTAAGACGAGGTCCCAGTTATTGATTCTTTGAAGTGTTTCCCTTGCAGTTTGATTTTTGTTCATGAACTCTCTGCCTACTCCTATGTCTTCAAGATTTTTATCTACTTTCTCTTCCAATAGATTTAGAATTTCTGTTTTAATATTGAGATCTCTGATCCATTTTGACCTGAGTTTGGTGCATGGTGATAGACTTGGGTCTATTTTCAGTTTTTGGTAAGAGGCAAGCCAGTTTTTCCAGCACCATTTATTAAAGAGGCTATCTTTCTTCCAGTGAGCTTGTTTGGCCCCTTTGTCAAATATTAGGTGGCTGAGTGTGTTTGTGGTTTTGGCTGCATCTTCCAGTCTGTTCCACTGATCATCAGGTCTGTTCTTTAGCCAGTACCAGGTTGATTTTATTACAGTAGCTTTGTAGTATAATTTCAGGTCAGGGATTGTGATTTCACCTGACTTGCCCTTGTTTCCCAGGATTGCTTTTGCTATTCTGGGTCTCTTCTGGTTCCAGATGAATTTAAGGCATGTTTTCTCTAGATCTGTGATGCATGCTAGTGGTAGTTTAATGGGAATTGCATTGAATCTGTACAACAATTTGGTAGTATGGCCATTTTCACAATGTTAGTTCTTCCTAACCATGAGCAGGGAATGTTTTTCCATTTATTGAAATCCTCATCGATCTCTTTTTTCAGAGTACTGTAGTTTTCATTGAATAAATCTTTTACATCTTTTGTTAGATTGATTCCTAAATATTTCAGTTTCTTGGATGCTATTGTAAAAGGTATTGTTTCCTTAATTTCTCTCGCAGTCTGTTTGTTGTTTGTGTATAGGAATGCTATTGATTTTTGGGTGTTAACTTTGTATCCAGCTACTCTGCTGAATTTGTCAATTAATTCCAGGAGTCTTCTTGTGGAGTTTTTGGGGTCTTCCATGTAAAGTATCATGTCATCTGCAGATCATGATAGTTTAACTTCTTCCTTTCCTATCCTTATTCCTTTATTTCTCTCTCTTGTCTGATTGCTCTGGCTAATGCTTCCAGAACTATGTTGAATAGGAGTGGTGACAATGGACATCCTTATCTTGTTCCTGACTTTAAAGTGAAAGCTTTCAGTCCATTTAGTATGATGTTGGCTGTTAGTTTGTCATAGATGGCTTTGATCAGATTGAGGTAAAGGCCACCTATTATTATTTTTTGTAGGGTTTTTAACATGAATGCATGTTGGACTTTATTGAAAGCTTTTTCTGCATCTATTAAGATGATCACATGGTTTTTGTATTTGACTCTATTGATATGATGTATTACATTAATTGATTTGCAAATATTGAACCATCCCTGCATTCCTAGAATGAATCCAACCTGGTCATGGTATATAATTTTCCTTATGATTCGCTGCATTCTATTTGCTAGTATTTTGTTGAGTATCTTTGCATCTATGTTTATTAGGGAGATTGGCCTATAGTTCTCTTTCTTGGTTGGGTCCTTCCCTGGTTTTGGTATCAGTATAATACTTGCCTCCAGAAATGAGTTAGGGAGAATTGGGAGAATTGTTTTCTTTTCAATTTCATTGAAGAGTTTCAGGAGTGTTGGCATTAAATCTTCTGTGAATGTTTTATAGAATTCTGCTATGGATCCATCAGGGCCTGGGCTTTTCTTTGTTGGTACATTTTTAATGACATCCTCAATCTCATTAATTGATATTGTGTTGTTCAGGATTTTTGTATCTTCCTGATTCAATATTGGTAATTCATACATTTCTAGGAATCTGTCCATTTCTTCTGAGTTTTCTATCCTATGGGAGTAAAGATTTTCAAAGTAGGTATTAGTGATATATTTGAATTTCTATGGGATCTGTAGTGATTTCATCTTTTTAATTCCTTATTGCATGAATTTGAGTTCTTCCTTTTTCTGATAAGGTTGGCTAGGGGGTTATCAATTTTATATATTCTTTCAAAGAACCAACTCTTTGATTCACTTATTTTTTGTAGTGTTCATCTCAGTTGCATTAATTTTTGCCCTGAGTTTTGTAATCTCCTCCCTTCTTTGGGCTTTTGGTTTGGCTTGTTCTTTTTCTAAAAGTTTGAGGTGTAGCATTAGGCTATTTATTTACTCTCTTTCTGTTTTCTTTATATGTGAGTTCATTGCTATAAATTTCCCTCTAAGGACTGCTTTCAATGCATCCCACAGATTCCAATAAGTTGTATTTGTATTTTCGTTTGTTTGTAAGTATTTTTAAATTTCTTATTTAATTTCTTGTGTGACCCATTGGTTATTCAGGAGGTTGTTGTGTAATTTCCAAGTGTTTGTGGGGTTTTTGGAGTTCCCTTTGTCATTAATTTCCTGTTTCATTGCACTGTGGTCAGATAATATGCATGGGATAATTTCAATTCTTTTACATTTAGATAGGCATGCTCTATGGACTAGAATGTGGCCTATTTTAGAGAAAGACCCATGTGCAGCTGAGAAAAATGCGTATTTTGATGTTGTGGAATGGAACACTCTGTATACATCTACTAAGTCCCTTTGTTTGCAGGTTTGGTTCAGGTCTGTTATTTCTTTGCTGAGTTTTTGTCCAGTTGACCTGTCTCTTTATGTCAAAGTGGTGCTTAGGTCCCCTATTACAATAGTGTTATTAATTATTTAGTTTTTCATGTCTGTTAAGATTTGACTTATAAAGTTTGGTGCTCCAGTATTTGGTGCCTAAATGTTTAAGATTGTTATCTCTTCCTCTTGCAGCTTTCCCCTTACTAGTATGTAGTGGCCTTCTTTATCTCTTTTGATTGTTTTTGGTGTGAAGTTTACAGTGCTGCATACATAATAGCTACCCCTGCTTTTTTCTGGGAACCTGTTGCATGGAGAATTGTTTTCCAACCTTTAACTTTCAGTCTGTGGATATTCTTTTGAGTAAAATGTGTTTCCTGTATAGAGCATATTGTTGGATTTTGTTTCTTAATCCACTCTGCCAATCTGTTTCTTTTGACTGCTGAATTGAAGCCATTTACATTAATGGTTATAACTGTTCTGTGTTGGCTTATTCTTGTCATGCTATTTACTTGTTGTTGCTTTCCTGCTTTTGCCATCTGTTTACTTGCTTGTTCTGCTTGAGGGTTCCTTTCTGTTGTTGTTCTTGAGATTGTGGTCTCTTTTTTCTCTGTCTAGAATAACTTTTAGTACTTTTTGTAATGTTGGTTTGGCACTCATGAAGTTCTTCAGTTGTACTTTGTCGTGGAAATATTTTATTTCTCCATTGAATTTGAAGGATAGTTTTGCAGGATACATCAGTCTGGGTTGGAAGCTGTTTTGTCTCAGAATCTGTAATACCTCACTCCAAGCTCTTCTTGATTTCATGGTTTCTGTTGAGAAGTCTGTTGTGATTCTGATGGGCTTTCCTTTATAGGTGATCTGTTTCTTTTCTTTAGCAGCTTTTAATATTGTGTTCTTTTGCTGAATGTCTGGGATCTTGACTACTATATGTCTGCGTGTGGTTTTATTTGGGTTATGGCTCGTTGGAGTTCTATATGCCTCAATTATCTGCACTTCAGTATCTTTTACTGTGCTTGGGAAATTTTCTGCTATTATTTTTGCAAATATTTTTTTTTATGTCATTTGTGTTGCCTCCTGCTGTTTCATTTATTCCTGTTACTCAGATGTTATTTCTTTTTGCCTCATCTTGCAGCTGTTGGATTGATTTTTCCTGGATCCTTGATGACTTTAAGAGATCCTTCTTTTCATAGTCGCTACCTGCCATGCTGTCTTCAAGACATGAAATTCTACCTTCAGCTTCATTCAAGCTGTTTTGCAAGCTTTCAGTGGAAGTTTTCATTTCCTGGAAATATCTTTGAGTCTGTTTCATGAATTCTAATTCATTCCTAAATTGCTCATTTAACGTTTCCATTTGTTTCCTATGTTCTTCTATTCTTTCATTGGTTTCTTCTCTACATATGCAGAGCATTTCTTCCATTATTATTTTCACTTCATTTTTTTGCCTGAGAGATTATTTCTGCTTTAATCTCTTCTATGGCCTAATGGAGTTGTTACTTTACTTCAGATGCGATCATTTCAGAAATTGCAGATGTGTGGCTTCCTAGTTCTCCTATATCATTGTTTCCTGGACTTGTTCTAGGTGGGGTTGAATTCTGAGACTGCATTTTGCTCCTCTGTCTTGTCATTTTGGATGTCAGATGAAAAGTGCTGAGCTACAAACTACCCAGGTAGCTCACAGAGGACTCTAGTGACCCTAGTTTACCTGGATATCAAACTTATCCCAAGATGGTAGCAGACCGTGAATCACTGGGCCCAGGAATCCCAGACAATTGCTGGGGTGTCAGGCTCAGAGCACACTTGCAATGGTGGCGGAATGTTGTCTCTCCGGGCAGAGCACTGGCACGGGTCTTAATCAGCAAGAGGTCCCCTGGAAAGGCTGGTCCAGTGGCGCCACCAAGCTAGGCTCCCTCTCTGCAGGAAAGTCTCATGGGCATGGCTGCTCTAATGGTGTCCCAAGGCAGGGCTCTTTCCCCTGGAAAGGCTCGCCCTGCAGAGCTTTAGCATGGAGGCCCCACCTCTTAAATGTCCTTTGGCCTTTACCATTACCACACTGGGGCCAAGCTTCTAACAAGTAAGCTCTTGGGAGACACACTCAAACTAAGTATAAATCATCACCTTCCATGGTGAATGTGATACAAGTCAGGGCAGGACTAAAGCTCAGAAAGCAATCATCCTCCTCTTCACCCCAGTGCTTGGGTGATCCCATCTCCACTAAGCAACTTATTTAGAGACTCACTTCAGCCTTCCTGGGCCTTCTTAACTCTGATAGCTAGGACAACACTACTCTCCATTTTGGGTCTCCAGGGCCCTTGAAGCTAGAAGAACTTATGTAACAGTAAAGACTGGTCCCATCACAAGAACACTTGTACCCCTGCTGCAGCTTGTCTACCTCTGTCTTGTTGTTCAGTTTAATCTCTACCCCCTTCACAGATGCAGCAAAGCCTCTTCCATTCCTTCACAGTGACCATGCAGGCCAATAGAGAAAATCTGTCAGTGATTTTTCACTCACCATCTGCAAAAAAGAGCATCCCTGTAAGTTTTGCCTGCTCATTATACATGTCTCCCTCTTCTGGTAATAGCATCTCAATTTTCCTTAGGGAAAGCTACATTTGTCTGGCTTGGATAAGAATGAGACTACCCTTTAGATTTACGAGTTCAATTAGCTCAGCCAATCTCTCCAATCTGCTCCTGGTAATTGTGCTCTGAATATATATGCAGGACCACAGAATGTCCAACGAGCAACCTTTACAGGAATGATTCAGAATAAACTCCAATTCTTTTGGAATGGCTGAACCAGGAGGATAAACATTGGAATTTACCATGAGAAGAAGTCCTGTGTGAGACTGGAGCCATCATAGTTTTAAGACATGGAGAAAGAAAAGGAAAGGAACCAACAACGTGATTTGAACCTGTAGATGCAGCAGTTCCTTAAGATAGCTGTCTGAGTTACTTTTCTCTCATTTCTGGGACAAAATACCTGACACCCCAAATTAAGGAAGGAAAGGTTTATTTAGCTCACAGTTTGTGGAGGTTTCAGCCCGTACTCAGCTGGCTCCAAGGTAGAGTGGCTCATGGCAGACCGCAACAGTTTATGGTGGCAGAAGACAGCAAAAGCAGCAAGATCAAAAGGGAGGAGCAGAGCAAGCAGCCTCTTTCTCTCCCTTACATACTGCGAACTATCCGTCCAAGGGCGGATATAGCACTCACACCCATAGTCCCAGCATTGAATCATGGATCAATCATAAACTCTAAGAGCCCACACCATGACTACTGCATGAGGCTTTGAGGGGATATCCAGACACAAACCATAATAGTAGTGCTGTGTCTTGACATTTTAGTTAATGAGGGCAGGAAATCTCCTTTAATTGCATAAGTCCATTAAAACTGCTTTAATCTTGCTTCTAAACAAAATATATCCAATCAATATAGCTCTATGCATACTGATTCTTATCCTCTTCAGTCCAATATCAGGGGACTGTGTATTCTGACTCTTTTTCAGACTAACCCTCCATCGATGCTATTTGTTCACCCAACACTTATTGAGTGATTGCTTATGTCAGGTGTTCTTCATGGCATTTGCTTTATGGTTGGAAAGAAGGAAAAATTGATAGACGTTTTAAAAAGTAAAAGTGAGACTGTGATAAGTGCTATGATTAAAGTTAATAGAATGACTAGGTGGTGGAGAGAAGTTTGGGAACACTTTCTGTTTTGATTGCTGATTTAATTACACTATGTCCAGGGGATAGATCCTGTATAATTTTATCCCTCTGATATTTGTTGAGACTTTTTAAATGTGTGCATTATATTCTGTGTGGACTTCAGTGTATTCTAAGGTAATTGAGTATACTGCTCAGTAAGTGTTCTTTGGATGAAGTAGATTAATGCAATCATTTAAAACTCTGTCTCCTAATTGAATGTTGTCCACTTACCTCAGTTACCCAAAGAAATGTGTGGAAGTCTTGAGTTATGCTTGTAGGTTTATCTATTTCTTCTTTTAGTTGTTTTTAAAACTTCTTTTACATTTTAGTTTTATATATATATATATATATATAACCAAATATATCCAATTATACAACTGTTTTACCTTCCTGTTGAGTCAACTCCTTTTATCACTGTGGAGTGTTTCTCTCTCTCAGTCCTATTTTCTGGTGAAAATGTGCTTTGCTGCTACATTAGTATGTCAGCATAGCCACAAGACACTTTTTAAAAGTAGTGTTTGTTTTTACATTTTGTTCCTTATTTACACTTTTGGTTTCTCATACCAGAGAAACTATGCAATGTTTACACATGTGTGTTCGATTTATTTCACTTTAAAGTATGGTCTCAAGGTACATCCATTTAGCTTGAACTGTCTCAAGCTTATCCTTCTTTATGGATAGAGTAGTACTCCATTGTATACAAAACCTCACATCTATGTCCATTCATTGGTTGATGAGCATTTGGGCTGTATGCAAGATTTTGCTATTACAAACTGCCACTATAAACAGGGGTGGGACTATATCACTGTAGTATGGTGTTTTAAATTCTTTTGGGAAGATACTAAGAAGGGAAATAGCTGGGTCAAAAGGAATCTCTAATTTTAGCTTTTTGAGGAATCTCTGCACTAATTTCCACAGTGGTTGCACCAGTCTACACTCTCACCAAGGGTGGAGAAAGGTTCCTTTCCCCCCCATTCCTACTAGCATTTGTTATTAATTTTTTTTTTTATTTCTTGATAATAGCCGCTTTCTCTGGAGTGAAATGGAGTCTCAGTATTGTTTTAATTTACATCTCTTGAATGATTACTGATGTTGAACAGTTTTTCATGTATTTATTTACCTTTTCTAATTCTTCATCTGAGAAGTGTCTATTCATTTCAGATGTCCATTTTTGGACTGGGTCTTTAAATTTGAGGGGTCTTGGTTTTTTGAATTCTTTGTATATTCTAGATATTAGTCCCTCGTCTGAGGAACAGGTGGTAAACATTTTTTTCCACACTGTGGGTTGTCTCTTTACTCTGTTGTTGGCTTCTCTTGCTGTGCAAAAGCTGTTTAATTACATCAGATCTCAGTTGTTGATTCTTTTTTGATATTTCTTATGCAATCACAGTTTTATTCATGAAGTCTTTGCCTGCACCAATGTCTTCAAGAGTTCTACCTATTTTATCTTCCAGAAGAGTGAGTGTTTCTATTTTAATATTTAGATCTTTGATCCATTTATATTTTAGTTTAGTGTATAGTGAAAGATATGGGCCTACTTTTAATCTTCAGCATGTGGAAAGCCAGTTTTCCCAGCACCATTTATTAAAGAGGCTGTCTTTCTTCCAGTTAAGGTGTTTGCCCCCTTTGTCAAAGATAAAGTGGCTGACTATGTCTGGAGTTGTATCTGCATCTTCTAGTCTGTTCCACTGATCCTAGGGTCTGTTATTTTGCCAGTACCACACTGTTTTTATCACAGTAGCTTTGTAGTGAAATTTCAAATCAAGGATTGTGATGTCCTCTGCCTTGCCTTTGTGGTCCAGACTTGCTTTTGTTATTCTAGGACTTTCTGGTTTCATATGAATTTTAGGAATATTTTCTGTAATGCTGTGATGTGTAAATATTTTTCTGAGAAGTATTTATTCATTTCAGTTGCCCATTTCTTGATTGGATTTTTTGGTTTTTTTTTTTGTTTTGATCTTTTCAGGACATGGTCTTACTGTGCAGTTAGGATAGTCTTGAATTCATTCTGTAGCCCAGGCCTCAAACTTGCAACCATCCTCCTGCCTCAGCCTCCTGAGTGCTGGGATTACAAGTGTGTGCCACACTTGATTGAATATTTTATTGTGAGAGTTCTAATTTTTTTAAGTTCTTTATATAGACTAAATATTAGTCCTCTGAGGAATAGCTGGCAAAAAAATTTCCCTCTCCGGGTTGTATCTTCACTCTGTTGGTTGTTTTTTTTTGCTGTGTGGAAACTTCTTAATTTGATATGATACTGTTTGTTGATTCCTGGTATTATGTCTTATGCAATTGGTGTTCTGTTCAGAAAGTTCTTGCCTATATCTTTTCAAGAGTTTTACCTATTTTGTCTTCAAGCAGATCATTTTTCTTTTATCACTTAAGTCTTTAATCCACTTGGATTTTCGTTTAGTACATGGTGACAGCTACAGGTCTAGATTTAATCTTCTGTATGTAGATAGCCAGTTTTCCCAGCAATGTTTGTTAAAGAAGCTATTTTCCTCCAGCACATATTTTTGGCTCCTTTGTCAAAGAGCAGATAGCTGGATGTACCTGTATGTACCTGTGTTCCCATGTCTCTACATCTCCTTGACATCCTTGTTATTTTTTTTTTTGTTTTATTGATTATACTCATCATAATTCCTGTGCAATGAGATCTTATTGTGGTTTTGATATGCATTTCTCTAGTGATGAATGATATTGAGCACATGCTTAGCAGCTATTTGCATATCTTTTTTGGAGAGATGTTTGAATCCTTTGTTTCTGCATCCTCTGTTCTGATCCACGTAGAGTGGTACCTTGGTTCATAAACTTAATTCTTTCCATGATTCTGGTCACGGAATTTGTTCTATGATTCTGGTTGCAACAGAATTGCAAGCATAGCGTATATAGAGTACAACTGTATTTATTTTCTTGCCAGTATCATGCTGTTTCTATCATTGTAGCTTTTTGGTATAACTTGAAGTGTGGAATTGTGACATCTCCTGCTTTGCTCTTATTGCCCAAGACTGCTTTTGCTATTCTGAGTGTCTTGTTCCATATGAATTCTACATTGTTTTCTCTAGCTCGGTGAGGAATACTATTGGTATTTTGATTGGAATTGCATTAAATCTATACATTAGTTTTGTAAGTGTGGCCATTTTGACGATATTGTTTCTGATCATCCTGGAACAAGGGATATCTTTCCATTTTCTGACGTCCTCTTTGATTTTGTACAGTACTAAAGTATTGTACTGTAGTCTTTGTTGTTTGTAGAGGTCTTTCACTTCCTTGGTTTGGTGAATTCCTAAGTATTTAACTTTTCTTGATGCTATTGTGAATGGTATTGTTTTCCTAATTTCTTTCTCAGTGAGTTCATTATGGATGCACAGGAATGCTATTAGTTTTTGTGTGTTGATTTTGTATACTGCTGTGCTATTTAATTTGGTTATTAATTTTAGGAGTCTTTGGTGAAAGTTTTTGGGTCTTCTATGTAGAGAATCATGTCATCTGCAGATAATGATAATTTGAATCCTTCCTGTCCTATACATGTCCCTTTTATTTCTTTCTGTTGCCTGGTCAATCTGGCTAACTAACTATATTGAATAGGACTGGTGATAGTGAATATCCTCCTTTTGTCCCTGATTTTAGTGGGAAAGGTTTCTGCTTATTTCCATTTAATGTAATTCTAGCTGTTGTTTTATCATAAATGGCTTTTCTCATATTGAGATAAGATCCTTCTATACCAGTTTCTTTAAGCTTTTTTAAAAAATCATGAATGGATGTCGGATTTTTTCAAAGGCTTTTCCTTTGCCTATTGAGGTGATTGTGTGATTTTTATTTATGTTTTGTTTTGTATTACATTTATGGATTTGTGTATGTTGAACCATCCTTGCATCCCTGGGGTGAATATTGTTCTAGTTGGTTATGATATATGATTTTTTTATGATTTGTTGTATTTTGTTTGGTAGTATCTTGTTGAGAATTTTTTCATCTACGTTCATTAAAGAAATTGTCCTGTAATTCTCTTTTTTAGTTGAGTCCTTTTCTGATTTGGAATTATGGTAATGGTAGTTTCAAGGAATGAATTTGAGAGTACTCCTTTTCTTTCAATTTCACTAAAGAGTTTGGGAAGTATTTATGTTAGATTTTCTTGAAAGTTCCTGTAGAATTCAACAATGAATCCATCTACTGGGCTTTTTTTTTTTAAGTTGGCAGTTTTTTTTTTTTTTTTTGCATTAGTTTTATTACCTGATATTGGATTATTCAGGATTTTTGTATCTTCTTGGTTCAGCTTTGGTAGTTCATAAGTATTTAGAAATCTATGCATTTCTTCTGAATTCTTCATATTATTACAGGTTTTCAAAGCTAATGGTCTGGAGTTCATTGTGATTTTTCCTTTTTCATTTCTATTTGCATTTATGTGGGTCTTTTCTTTCCTTTATTGCTAAGACTGACTAGGAGTTTTTTATTTTGTTTGTTATTTCATCTCACTTTTTTTTTGGCAGTACTGGGGATTGAACTCAGGACCCTGCGCTTGCTAGGCAGGCGCTTATTCCACTGAGCTATATCCCCAGCTGCTTGTTTGTTATTTCAAAGAACCAACTCTCCAATTCATTGATTCTTTGTATTTTTTGTCTCACTTTCATAATTTCTAATCTGAGCTTTATAATTTTCTTCCTTGTACTAGCTTTGGGTTTGGATTGTTCTTGTTTTTATGGGACCTTGAAATGCATCATTAGGTTATTTATTAGCTCTGTTTTTCTGTTGTGGGCATTCAGAATTCTAAACTTTAATCTTAGTTTTGATAGGTTGTGCTGGCATTATTGTTTAGTTCTAGAAACTAAATTCTTTTTTGATTTCTTCTGTAACCCACTGACTATCTAAGGATCTTATTTTATTTACACGCATTTGCATAATTTCTGTTTTATTTTGCCATTGATTTTTAGTTTTATTGCATCTTATTTTATTTCTAGTTTATGTTATGACAATATGCATGGTATAATTTTAATTCTTTTGCATTTACTTAAGCATGGTTTTTTGACTAGTATGTGGTCTATTTTTGGCACAGTTCCAAGTGCTGGTGAGCAGAATGGGTTATTCTGTTGTTGGGTCGAATTCTCTGTAGATATCTGTGACAGCTTACATCTAGATGTCCCCCTAAAGCTTCATGTGCTAATAGGTGGGGCTTTTGGGAGGTAACTTGATTGTAGGTGTGTGATACTGTATTAGTCCACTGATTTGTGTAACGTAATTCTGGGAGTATATGATGGACTTACTGAAGAGGAATGAACCACTCTAGGTGTGGGTGGTACCAGTCAATAGGCTTCTAGCCTGGATGGGATAAAAAAGGGAAAGAAGGAAGAAGCCCCACTTCTTCCTGCCTCTCACGACCTGGACTATTTCTCCTCCACCATACTACCCTTCCATGCTGCTCTGCCTTGGAGCCAGGCAACTATGGACTGAAATCTCTATAAGCTGTGAGCTAAAATAAACCTTTCCTCCTTTAACTTGTGGATGTAGGGTATTTTGTCCCAGCAACAAGAAAATAACTATGTCAATACATGTTAAGTCTGTTTGAAGGTTTTCTTCAACTCTGATATTTCTTTAATTGATTTTTTGTCTAGTTAATCTATTTGTGATAGTGGGATATTGATGCCCCCCCCATAATTGTGTTTATGTCTCTCCAATCTTTTCTGTCCTGTAGTGTTTGTTTTATGAAGTTGGGTGCAACATTGTTCAGTACATATATGTTAATAAATGCTATCTCTTCTTCTTAAATTGTTCCCTGGTCAATATGTCACCTTCTTTTCCTCGTCTGAACAGTTTTGGTATGAAGTATAGTTTGAGATTAAAATAGCAACTTCTGCTTGTTTTGAGAGTCTCTTTGCATGGAATATTAGTATCTACCATTTGATTTTTAGTCTATGGATTTCTTTTTGGTTTAAATGTGTTTACTGTACAGTATACCATTGGATTTTTTTTCTTGATCTATTCTAATCTGTGTCTTTTGACTAGCAGAAAGGAGATCATTCACATTTACACTTATTACTGAAAGGTATTGATTTATTTCTGTTATTGCATTATTATCTTTTTGCTGATTCTCTCTCTTTCTCTTCCACTTTACTGCTTACCCTTTCTGGTGTAATTTTTTAATCTTTTGGCATTATTAGCTTCATTTTCTCTTTCCAGGACACCTTTAAGAATTTTTTGAAGTGCTTGTTTGATGGTCATGAATTTTTAAGGTGCTTTTTAACATGGAAATATCTTCTTTCTTCATCAAATTTGAGAGTTTTGCAGGATATATCAGCCATTAGAAATTGTTTTCTTGGGCTGGGGATATAGCTCAGTGGAATAAGCGCTTGCCTAGCAAGTGCAGGGTCCTGAGTTCAATCCCCAGTACCGCAAAAAAAAAAAAGATATTGTTTTCTTTTAGGGCCTGAAACAGTTCATTCCATGCTCTCTTGGCCTTTAATATGTTCCTGCCTATTCATGGTATATTCATGACTATCCTACTAGGTAAACCACTGGAGGCTAGATATTTAACATCAGATGACAGAATTCAAATCAGAGCTGCCTGAGAGCAAAACATACAAATTATGGCCCCATCCTGAGTGTGTTAGGTCTGTGTGGAGAAGTCTGTTGTAATTCTAATGGGTTTATCTTTGTAAGTGATTCATTGCTTTTCTCTAACAGCTCTTATGCTTGACTTCTAGGATTTTGACTATGAGGTATCATGGAGTGTCTTTTTTTCCTGATTGGGGCTATTTGGGGTTATATATGCCTCACTTATCTGTAGGTTAAATTCTTCCATATTTTGAAAGTTTTCTGCTATTATTTGAGTTAACGGACTTTTTTCTGCCATTTGTGCTATCTTCTGATTTTTCACTAATTGAGAGTAATCTTAGATTTGTCTCCTTTGCACCATCCAGCAGCTGTCGGTTCCATTTTTCATATCCCTCATTTACTAGCCACTGATGACAGCTTGGTTTTCCAGTTCCGACAGTCTATCCTCACATTTGTCACTTCAACTGCACATACTTTTTAAAAACAAATAAATAAAAGTACAAAAACATATTAACAAACAGACACCAATTAGCATAAAAAATAGTACAATCACAACTGATCTATAGACAAGGTGACATGGTCTCAACAGTGGTTATTGCTTTATCCATTGATATCTTCGAAGTGTAAATATATGAACCCATATAAAGACATGCAAATTTAGTCAGACAATTAATCCTCTCAACAACAGAAAAACAGAAAAACCAAACATCCAAAGACAGAAAACAAAACGCAAACAACAACAACAACAAAAAACAACAACAACAACAAAAAACACCAATAGTTGCTGCTTTGCATATTGATATCTTCGAAGTGTGTGTTCAGGATAATACATACAGACATACAATATTGATCAAATAACCCATCATCAATTATTCCTTAGCATTAAGTGATATAATACAATAGTAGAACCATGTTAGCCCTCCTGCATATATGTATATTCATATATACATACATACATTTCTGTC